>OY856413.1:592567378-592797378 GCA_963693085.1 Alisma plantago-aquatica | reverse complement strand
ACATAAATTATTCGTTTGATTTCTATAAACTTTATGATAAGATTGCATCTGGATAGTAGTAGAATCTTAAGCCATCATGACTTTTATGTTCTGCAAGACCCTCAAGTATTCGTATGGGATACAGAGGTATAGCACCCCGAACGGCCATCCCTGACTCCTCGAATATAGAGTTGTGTTGTCTACTCTCTCCTACCCATGAACTTAATGATCTTGGAGCCTTCTACTAGTGCCTCAACTTACCCCCTCCGTCCACACATATTCATATTCTCAAGTTCACATGTAAGTTCCTCCTAGTTTTTCATATTTAATCACACTTCTCATCATGCAAGTTCCCTCATTTTTTTTCATTAGTCCATCACAATGGATTTTATATCTATAAATTACTCTTGATCTTCTCCCCTCCTCGAATTCCATAAGCAACAAAATTATTAACTACCACAACTCCATCCTCATCCCATCCCCTTTCCATCATTATTCTATTTTTTTGTTCTAGTTCCGCACACCATCTATAGCTAGACATCTGTGCAGACAACAACTAAAGTCAGTCTCCTCTCCCATTGTGTTTCTTTCTCTTTTCGTTATACAATTGTTTGAGAAAATTATTGGTTTGTTGTCTTCATGCTTCTCGCCTGCTTGTTGGGGAGAATACATCAAATTGTTCATTCATTTTAGTTAGGCAAATAAGAAATTTATGCAGCTAAACTAAACCCTTGTTGCCAATCTTATCTTGGTTGTATACAAACATGGGAAGGAAAACAATCATCCCATCTAACACATGTGCCTTGATATTCCTTTCCTCTTTATCAATCCTTTCCATGGAATCAAGCAGGGCCGAAGGATACAATAATGTGTACTGTTTTTAATATTTGCATTAAAAATATGTGGTGTTTTGCATTTGCATATGTATTCCTTATAGGTTTAGTATATGTACATTGCCTTTCATACATAATCAAAATCCAAAATGAGAATCATCTCCAATGTTAATTATGATGTTCTACACTGTTGCATATATATCCACGATAGTTTGCTTGCATTAGCACTTAAATGGGCCATCATAGAATAAAACATCACAGACATAATGGGGGGATTCCTAGAAATGTATTGTTCACCTTTGTATCATAAAGAAACACTTCTCTTCAAATCCATCTAGATTGTGTATTAGTTGGTTATGCGGGCAACACTTAGATTAGTAAAACTTATATTTTTTTGATGCAACATGCATAAATATTCTCTTTGGTAAAAAAATCTAGAGCTCACCCTAACCTTCACAAATACTCATATGGATTAGGTTCATTGGTAAAAATAAATTTCTCCTCAGTATCCATTGTGACTATAGGGGCTTTCTTAGGCCTCATCTTTGCTTGATGTTCAACAACAAAATAGAAGATTACACTCATTTATTCTTCACATGCTCCTTCACAAAGGATATTTGTCTTCACTTCATATTGAGAGACAAGACAAATTAAAATATGGAACATTGGACATAAAAAGAGCCTGTATGTGATGCCATTGATACTTTTAATGACTTCCAAATTTAACCTTTCTTGCTGTATTTATTGATTTAATTGGAATGATGAAAAAAGACTTTATGACATTTCTTCAGTTACCTTTTTTTTGCAGTTGTTCTCATACATATAAACCATATCAATCAATGTTATATGCTTTTAGTTGATGTAGGATTTGATCATAAGGAACATCACCAAGGCTTCTTCAGATCATGTTTCATATCCGATGATGTTAAGCATTCCAACAAGGGTCTTTTTCTTTACAATTTTTGTGTTTTTCTTGAGATGAAGATGTTGCGAAGCTTGATATTTGAAGCTAGTCTTTCTGTTGTATACATTTATCTTTCTAGTGGGTTTTTCCCTCTAGCCCCCTGGTATTTGGTTAACTCATCTGGAAGACTTTTATTTGGTCATCATCAACCACTTTTTTAGGGAGTGATACATCTTGTAACATTCCTCCCCTTAGTCCAAATAGTTTTCACAGTTATGATTTGTGTCCTTTTATCTTTGAATAAAAAGACATGATATTTATAAAAAAATTGCAATATAAGAAAAATGCAAATTTTTGTGCTACAAATTATATACCATCACAAAGTACCTCTACGTTATTTGTCTTATTACATAATGGTTGAACACAAAAAATAAACATAATGTATAAATTATATTAATAGAAAATATTTCACCTATCATCACTTTACATGTTTGATATGTTAGTATAATGTTATGACCTAATCAATATTTTATGAATCTACATCCAACCCACAATATTTTTTACCTAATGTTGAAATTGTTAGTCTATTTCTGGAACCATGCATTAAGTGGCATGCAACTAATGATCTTGTTATTCTTTCATTGTAAATAGTAGTTGGTTCATCATAGATTTCATAAGGGAATCTTTGTGGTTAAATTATTTTCATGTGCCCTAGTAATCAACCCTCAGACATGTGTTCAAAAATTGAGAATGATGGAGATGAAACTTAAGGATCATAATTTAAATTATAACCTAAAGCCTTGGGACGCCCACAATGATATATCGGGTCATAACTAGCCAACGAGGTTAAATTCATGGACACGTGGACGTTTAGTCACCTAAGATATCACCTTTACTTAGCTAAGAAAAATAGAAAGGTGATACATGTGTAGATAAGTAAAATGAAATGAGAAAACTAAGTAAAATAAATATATAAAATATCATCAAATCCTACTATATGAGAAAACGAGTTCTAGGTCATGTAGCCAAAAATATGACTATCTATGAACCTCGTTTGCTCGAGGATCATGGAAGACTAACCCTCACTGTCAAAGAGTATCTATTGGGTCTAAGGCAGCTTGGAGAATAGTGAAAATATTTTACAAATGTGAATAAATGAGGGTAAGCATGGGCTAGCCTGGATGAGCCCATGCCAAGTTCAACATGTCTCTTGAGGAGAACATGTGACGAAAAAACTAGCATCACATAATGATATCGGGCTAGGTTGGATGAACCCTAATTGGTTTCATAGTTTTAGGGTCTACTACTCTGGTTATGATTTGGAGCATATCCTCCCTTGCCTCATTCATATCAGAGTTAGATCCAACATACCTTCTCTACCCGTTTTCACCACTAATCTTTTATGGTGAATAAAAATAAAATATCATGCAAGATAAGGAACATCCAATCAAATTAATCATAACTATAAGAGAAGGTAAAACATAAACATTCTAGATCAATGTATTAACTACTTGCCTAGGATAAAGTACAAAAAAATGCCCAAAATTGGCTATATATCTATGAAGGAAATTAACTATTTATGGACAAGCATAGTTGGAACTAGACAAAGATGCAAATACATCATTATATAGAAACAAAGGGAGAATGATGAAGAAAGTAGGAAGAGGAAGAGAATAGCCCATGAGGAGATGTGTCTTTCACTCTTTATCCTCTTGATAGACTAGATATCGTCTGTGTGTTGTCTTCCTTGATCTTATGGACTCCTTGGCCTCCTTCCTCAAATTCACTTTGAATAGAAATTTTTGTAGATGGTGGGGGCAGAACCAGCCCACTTTGGATCAAATGTTTCCAATTTTTTCTGGAGGATAGTGGATGAAGGGTGGAAATGGATGGAACCTCCAAGTGAAGGTCTGTGGATGTGGAATGGACCTAGAAGGTCAATGGAAATTGGTTGTCAATCAATGAGAATGAGTGGTAGAAGGAGGAAATCAATGGAAAGGGATTAAAAATGATGAAATTGGGTGTGGGGTTAGATCCCTATACCTATTGGGATTTACCTCTAAGATGAAGCTCTTAAAAATAAAATATGGAACTCTTGGTATGGTACCCAAATAGGGGTATATATAGTGGTGGGTGATTTTTAGGTTATATTTCAGTAAGGTTGGAAGTGATCCTGAGCCAGTATGGGTGAGCCCATCCAAGTTTTTCTTACTAGTCATGGAAATGTGTTTATTAACCTAGTCCAGGTTAGGTTAAATTGGGTTGGTTTTATGTATCGGTTGTGAACTATTTTTGTCAGTTGATGATGGGGTCCATCAGTTGGTTCCATTTATAGATGTCATCAGTAGACATCATTTTTAGACGTCCAATCATTTGGCATCCATTGAAGGACTTTAATGAAGAGTTTGATTTAGATGAACCCATACTAGTTTGTGGAACTATGGACAATTTTTCTCCATAACATGTTGACTCATTCAATGAACATATAGGTGATGAAGATGACCCATGGCAATCCTACACTGGTCAAACATAGGTCGGGTTTGATGAACACATGTTGGCTTCATCGACAAATACTGGGGATTTTATCCAAGTATGTATAGTTTTTTAATTGAGACTCAAGAAAGTTGATGTCTGTTCAATTAGGTGCTTGTGAGTCCCAAAATTGATATTTTAGCATCTATATCTTCAAAAATATGCGATAAAGATTAATATGTTTTGGATTGGACATGGTATGTGGGATGGAAGACATGATGTGTGAATACTTCCTAGAGAGAATATGACCAACATAATGTATAGACTGGTAGATATGATGTGTTTGAAGATGTGTGGAGAAATGATTTGGGAGATGACATATTTTACATATGACATGTCATATCAGTCACATCTAGAAGATTGGAACCCTAGCATTGACACACCATGTTGATTGGGGACACACCATATCATGACCACTAACAAAATTGAAACACTAATAGTGACATAGCATGTTAGATACTGAAATGGTCTATTTATTAGAGCAGACTTTTGGTGACAGACCCTATTGGACACTAACATGATGTGTTGACTGGAGTAAACTTTTGGTATTGGACACTAGCATTATGTATGTAACTGGAGCAGATTTCTAGTTACAAAATCTCTTGGATGCCTACACACTGTTTTGATGGATAACTGCACTACTGATGGTGTTACACAACATATAGGTGACCTAGACACCGTGCAACTTGCCTCTAGGAAAGCATTGACCCATAGACCATCTCAAGACCAAAGTAGAAACACCACAAAACTTCTGCCCTATCTCCATGGCTATCTTTATATTTATGAATAGGAGTGGAGATGAATGTCAGATGGTAGAGATAACTTCCATCATGGAAAAGATCATTGTGGGCGTTGCAAATATGGAGAGAACTTCCACTTGTCAGTGCAGGTGGATCTTGATTGTTGTAATTGGACTTCTTGTCACAGAGGAGGATAGTTCCATCTTGACTTTGTGCTTGGTAAGATGAGCTTGAGAAAGACGCAGCTAGGGAAGATGCACTGGGAAAGAAAATACATGGGGATGCTAGGATACAATCAAGGCATTAAGACAATATATATGATATGGAGATGATAATGGAAATGTGGATGAGGAAATGAGCAGCCCTATAGAGAGAGAGGGTGACAAAGGTGGACCTAGAGAGAGGGTGATAGGGATGGCCCAACGAAGAGGGTGGTGGAGATGGCTCTATAGGTAGCTGGTCTGGACTAGGTGGCACTTGTGGGCAGAAAATGTTACTCTCTGTCTCTAGGGTTAGGATTGATGCTTTGATAGCATGTAGAATGTAATGAAATGGATGATATATTGATAGTGTTTTGACAATATTTTAGATATAAGAGATCCCCTCTTCTTTATATAGCATAAGGTGGACATGCATCTAGAGACTTCCAAACTTGAGTATATTTTATAGGGGCCTACAAAACCCAATATATCATATGTCTGATATGATATGAATTTTAATTCTAACAAGGATAAATTACAAAAGAACTAGGTATCTAAAGTTATTTATGCATATGAATACTAATATATGCAAAAAACTATAGTTAAATACTCAACACTAGCACCTAAATATGGGTGTTGTCAACCACCCCAAGCTTCTTATTTACTTGTTTGCAACTAAGACTCAAACTAATATATCTAAAAGATAACATCCAAATCAAGATCGGCTATTGATGTTATGTTTTTGAAAAACACTTAAAACTTGCAATCTTCTGAGAAATTTTATTACAGAACAAAAAACCCACCATAGAAATAACCCTACTAATGTTAGGTAATAGAAATATTGTGCTTATTTAAGTGAAGCCACTACAATCCAAAAAATTTTGTGGGGGCTTGAACCATATATGTAAGTGTTAGGTCATAATCAATTAATCAAATGTGTGAAGAAGGTCAATAATGAGTTTTCATTGCGTATTCATGTAACCCAATCTGGAACAAGGTGCTTTCCCTGTTATGTGGGTCCTATTGTAGAAGTAAAATGAATGGATTCTAATTACTTTTGAAGATCCCGGTCTACGTCAGGATGGACCATGTAATGATCAATAGTCTTTGTAATCTGATCTAGTTGGAGCAATGTAGTAAGACAAACTCCATGTACCATGCTTGAACCATCACTGCTACTGATATGACTGCATAGGACTCCTAAGGGTTCTAAAAGACTCACTAATGAGCATTTGTGGTAGCATTTCTAGACATGGTATAACCGTGTTTGTGAGTGCAATATACACCCACTAGGTACTATCCTCAACTCCCTATAAAGAGAAAAGAAATGTTGTACTTTTATTCATGCTCAGGATTTTATTCTCTACATTATAACTTATAGGTATAGGTTTAGGTATTTTTTAATTTTTCTTCTCTTTGTGCAAATTGATTTTTTTGTGATTTCGTGTGGTCGAGCCTCTTTTGCATTTTTTTGTCTTTTTAACTCAAGTGTGACAAGATGTTAATGCAATCAAAAGGAAACAATCCAACTCGATTAATCTCATAACTAATCATCATTCACTAAATGCCTCTAGGAAACCTCTAGAATGGTTCAAGAGTCCTTGGAATATAACCAAATCTATGAAAATAATGCTCAGATTTTGACCAAACACTAGCTCCAACAAATAAAGTGCAAACCACATGTTCTCCTTTCATAACATGAAGTGGGTGAATAGGAAATTTTAATGAGTAACTAACACATAACATGGAAATCTCTGATATTACTTAAATTAGGAGTCAATGAGATGGATGAAGCTGTGGGTAAAGCAAAAATATTGATTATTGGGTGATTTAGCGTGTTGACGGGCATTGACTATAGTATTCATGCTATTTTAACATAGATTGTTGAGTAAAAAAAACAAGACCCTAAAAGAAATAAAAGTTAGTACAAAAAGTAGAGAATTTGCAAAATATGTAGTTTTTTTAGAAAATTTTAATTTTATAATAATATTTAATACAAGAAAAACATAAGGGAACGAAAATACATGAATGAAAAAAGGAAGGAATAGGGATGGATAGAAGGGTGAACTATCCTACCACCTTGAGCTTAAAGATTTTTATCATCCTCAAGAAAACTCTAAACTTAGGATAGTAGGGCGATGCAGAGATATGCATCTATGTTTGATCTTTTCTCAACATGTTTAGATTTAAATATGTGTAACTACTAAAAGAAGGATCAAACATTATATTCTCGGGCTACTAATGTGTCCCTTGATAGTTGAAGTTGGATAGATTGTCATAGGTCCAACTCTCTCTAGGAGTGAAACGATGAAATGGCGGTTGTTGAGCATGTTGTCATGGTTGAAATCCCGAGTTAGGAATGAATTGTGGGTGCTAGAACAACGATGAAACAAATATCAAAATGCTGAACTGGATTGCCTTTGGTGTGGTATAGTTCCCTCTACAAAGAATATATTGTTTCTTCTTGTAGGTTTTTTCTCCATGGATAACTAGGTAATTGGTTATTGTGGTAGTGGATTGTGGTCTTTTATCCTCATTGGGTAGATCTCATCGAACGGGCTATGAATGCATTTATCATCTCACTTCTTCTAGTCTACATTTTCCCAATGACCTCAAAATCATACTAGAGAAACTAGACTTCCTGCTGAATAACTGATCTATTTGTATCAACATTCAATATCATATTGGAATTGTTGCAAACCATGTTGCATTCCAGTGAGCATTTGCTATAAACCACCCATGTATTATCATGAATGTTGTGCTTCCTCTAGAGGTAGTGATGGCTAATACTAGTGTTGAGCAGGCTCTTCAGGAGTCACAAGTTGGTGGGTTATATTATGGAAGTTTGTCACATGCTTCTACCCAATATGTTATAAGCCATACCTTATTTATTGGTAATATGAGGGTTTAAGATATTTTGGGGTTAATTATACCCTTACAAACACTATGCATTATTAACTAGTTGATTTAAGTTTTATATTAGCTTAAATGTGTTCTTTGATAAGTCAACATTATATTTTGAGCATATAATGAGAGTTAAACCTCAATTGATATAGTAATTGCCCACATATGTATGTGACTGGAGAATTGGTGATACTAGGGGAAATCAATAAAAGAAAATATCATTTGAGAACTCAACCAAAATAATAATCTAGGATTGTAGATAATTCAATTATGAATCCAACACAAAAATAATGACCCATTAGGAGTTAAAAAAAAGAGTTATTGTAGTTGTGGTAAACATGTGTAGAACTGACTTTAGACAGCTTTTTCGTCAGACTAACAAGTGAGACTGATGGACACATGGGTTGATGAGCAAGTCTGATGGTCACACGAGTCAATGTCGGGGGAAGATGACTACGGGGGTTGACGGGAGGGCCTGATGGCCACGCTTGCATAGCCTCCCAGGACATCAAACCAGTAAAATGACCATATAATTTATATACATATATGAATCTATGAAATTTGTCTTGTTGGATTTGTATTTTTATTTTCCAAAGAATTATAGCCAAAGTTTCTTAAGAGATCGATGAAGAGGAGATTTATCGGGGGACTTTTGGGAGCAATGTGAAGAATAGGAGAAAATGAAGACCTAGACACAAATCAATAATGGTAAGTATATTTAGATAATTGATTCCTTCTCTTTTTCTCCCTTTCTTTGTCGATATCATCTATGACTCATTTGGGTCTTTCTTCTATCCCCTTTCTTCATATTCTTTCTCTAGAAGATCCTATTTAGAGAAACATATCTAAATTATATGGTAAGAAGGCAAAATTTGAGCTACGAGCTTGAATCCAAGTTTAATAGACCGAAACTCAAGTCTATCTAGCTTGAACCCAAGATCAATAGATAGAATCAAAGTTAAGGTGCGTTGAGATTTATCATTTAGCAATGATGTTCACATAATTCAATCCAAAACCCAAAAGACGTAAATTGGCAATATTTTCTCTTAAATTATGTTTATAGAGATAAGCTTTAATTTTGATTCCTAAGTTATGAATGATTGAAATAACTAGAGAATTTATGGAAGTTGAATTATTTCATATTTTGAATGCGATTTAAAGAATACATGGATTCCAAGTTCCTGTGAAATTTCTAATGTATCTAGGTTTGCCTTAAATTCTCAATGATGTAATACTTGTTAGGAATACTTATTAATTAGTCTAATTGTTATCTTCAATTATGAATATGAGACATTGAAGTGTAAACTTTTTATAGTGTTATTTATTGATTTCTGGTTAGTCGGTTCAAATGATATAAATTATAATGATATACACATCAGTAAAGATCAGTCTGAACCATGGTTCAGGAAAGTGTTATGCGGTGTACGGGTGGAAAGGGTACTGCATAGAGTATATGCGGTATGCAGGAGTATATAAAGGGGTATATGTGGTTTTGGATTTTTTTTATTTCAATAAACTAATTATATACAAAATAATATAGCGAGATCATAAATTAAAATATATATAGTAGGAACATACATCTATTTACTTATAAACATATTCATATGCATGTATGATGTATGATATGCTTATATATGTATATATGTCTATATATAGAATGTGTTTGTAATATATGTATAAATACTAAAATATAGGTAAATCAATGTACAAATATATGTATAGTGTGTATAAATGTGAATAAATCAAAATGTATATATACATGCACAAATATGTGATTGTATATTTAGGTATGTTGTATAAGTATCTATACATGTTAATATATCAAAAGGTATTTGAATAAACATACAAATGTGTGTGGAAAAGTTGTATATGTATTACAATGTATACATATACTTCAATTACTATATATATCAATTTATATATATAATGAAATATGTGTATATATATGCATGTATGTACGAAATGCATGAACATTAGTTGTGGGATTTTTGAAAAGTAGAGTTTAATCGACCACTTAATCGACCAAGCGGGAGTATATGCGGCCTAAGACTGCTTAGTGGACTGATTAGTAATATGTGGTGTGGTAGGGTGACTGAATGGTATATGCGGGAGTATATGTGGTCATGCAGATTGATTTCCCGAACAGTGGTCTGATCATAATGGGTAGTATACAATATGAAAGATTTATGGTACTATTTAAGTATAAATTATTCTAGTGCATTCAAATACGCTGAAATGGTTAAGTGTAATAGAAGTACAAATATTATGTACATGTGAAGCACAAGGCTTATTGAAAATGAAATACAACATTAAAATATAGTAATTTGGGGTTATGATCACAACTTAGTTTATATTTATGCTTGTTTATTATGAATGAATTTTAGTATCACAGATGCAGTAGAGAATACATAATGAAAGAGAAATGATTTAATTATAGGCTATAAGCTAAGAAAATTATAGTAGCTCATCTAAAAGTGAAACTAAAGAATCATTAGACTTATAAATGCCCTAAACACCCTAGATTCCTTGAGGAGGTCTGGATGCAATGGAGGATATGTGCATATGGATGGGTAGTGTCTAGGATGAGGTAGTTGAAGCGCACCAGAGGGGTATAAGATTCTAGGATTAGTGTGGAAGGACTCCTTAAAACATAAGGGTATCCAACATTAACCAGATATCCCTATGATACTCATTTGATTTTAGTATAGTTTTAGTTAGGTACCTAACATTTACCAAAGATCTCAGTGGCACCCAGTTTAGTTACTACTTAGTGAGTCAGCACTTGTGAAACAATTGATGTTGATAGTTAGCCAGAATGCTTTGACTCTCCTCCTAAGGACCCAAGTTTAGAAGAAAAGTCCTTTTAATTTAACCACTAACATTAGCCATCGAGTCCAGACGTGGTGAGGCACATTGCAGAACAGGTAGCTAGTTAGAAAATTTAGATTCCCAAGTCAACTCTAAGTCTTGTACAATGAGATTGTTCCTTTCTGCAATACTTCCACATGTTGTGGTACACCTCATGCGGGTCAAAAGTATTAAATAAGTGATTAAAAGAATCCAGAAGCCAAATTGTTATTTAGTATACATATTTAAAAATGCATTATTTATTTATTGTTAGTGTTTAGTATGTTGATGAATTGTCATTACTGCTTGTTCAATATTGCATAGTTCACTTATCTCAATCTGTTGAAATTCTCTTAATTGATAAAATCTATATTATCTTGTCTACTTGGTGAATTTCCATTCATTGAGCTAGTACTGATACTCTACTGAACGAATTTCCAAGTAATTCCACTAATTACAAAGATAGCTATAGATTTAGAAGAGTCATGTCACATAAGAATTTTAATGGTGTTTTAAGGTAGAACTAGATAGTCTCAGTCCCTGTTTGCTTTAGGACGTATAGAGAGAAAAAGAAAGTGTTGTATTTGTCAAGTGTAGATATTTGTAATTTCCTTTCCTATGAAACAATTGTAATTATATGTTTCCTGTATTCGAGTGTGTTGAACTTACAAGTGATGTATAAGAAAAAGATCACATGAATTATTTATCAGAGAATGTTTTATGCAAGATTTTATCGATATGTTGCATCATGCATAAATGCTTTAAATTTGAAAAGGAAAATATTTAAGGGGGATGTTTAGCTTTTGTTTAGTCATCATTTTACGTCTTGATCTCATGATTTTTAGTTAGTGTGAGACGAGGGGCCAACTAAGTTGGTATAAGATCTAGGTTGAGTCATCATGGACCATTAAGTTGGATAGTCAAATTTGGAGTGTGGCTGCTCAGAGTTGATGTGGTTATAGCTCTAGGAATTCTGAGCATTTAAATACACTGGCCCATTATCTGAATACTTAGGTTGACCAATATCAAGATACCTTGTCTATACTTCCCTGAATATCCTATCCATGTATGCAGAGGAAGGAAGGTCTAGAAAGAAAAAAACTAGAAGTATTAGGTTTATAAGACCAAAAAGTAAGAAAATAATAAGAGTGTAAAGAAAAAATGTGATATGAGTTTTGTTTTATACTACTATTTTGAGTTGAGTTGAACTAAATGCTCTTATCTATATGAATCTAGATATTCATTTTTTAGAAATATATATGATTCTATAAAATTTTTGTATACTATATAGTTATTTTAGTTATTGTATATAGTCCTTGCATCTAGTAGACCAAAAATTATATTTTACCCTAAGTGGATATTCTTTTCACATATTTGATATGCATAGGAGTTGGTTAATCCTGAGTAGCTCTTGGCTTTAGGACTACAGATTCACCCTAGTTTGGATGGTAGGATGAATTATTTTGGAACTAATGATTCCTATTAACATTCTAATAAGAGTAAACTATGGATAGGTAAACCTAGAATGTAGAATGTAATGAGAATGAACATGCACTAAGATATTGACATATAAGGGAAAAATTGGAATAAGTAAGAATAGGTTGGAACTAATTACTATGTTCATGGTTTAGGGATCATATAATAAATGCTATATTGAGGACAAAGCAAGAGAGAGTATAGATTCAAGACATGGATTAATATATTTCTTAGGTAGTGAAGAAGAAAGAATGGACAAATAAAGATGATATATATAACTAATTGAGGAATTTTATTCAATTTGAAACAAAGAAAAGTAAATAAAAGGAGGTAAAGAATATTGAAAGATATGCAAGAGATGGATCAATTGTGAAAAGCCTCACGATAGTAAATTATGTCAAACAAAAAGATATAATGGAAAGAAATCTAAATAAAATGATATAAGCTTGGGATTAAGGCGTCATGATTCATTTGACATGAAGTCTCTAAATATGAAATATGGGAAAGCTAAGAGAAAATAATGCAAAATGATAAGATATAAAGAATCAATTGTGAAGAATGCATCACATAATTTGATACATAGGTTAGTATAGAGCATATTACATGATGAGGAGAATCTAGAAAGGGATAATAAGAAGCCTTGATACTTTTGTATTGATCAAATAAAAGTAGAGTTAGTTTACCCTAACATAAGGTAACAAAAGAGAAGGAAAAAGGACAAAGTGGGTTTTAGAAATAGTTAAAGGAAGAAATATCAATCATATTAGAATGCAATGCCTAGAACATGAAATCTGAGTTTGATAGTATCACAAGTGGGGGTATCACCAGAAGCAACAAATTTAAGAATTGTTCATGGATATATGAAATACTAGATAATAATAAGAGATCAAGATGAAATAAAGATGGACAAGTGAAGATGAAACCTTGTTACAGAGAACATATATTTGATAATATGGGGATATGCATATGTGTCTTATAAATAACTATTTTCATAATCGATGCCATCATAAAGTAATTATTTGTTCTTCTTTAATGTCTATAATTTGGTTCCTTATGATTGTATGTGATTAGGAAAGGTATATATAGTGAAAAATAAGTGAGTAAGATACATAATTATGAACATTATGAGAAACATAAGAAGTTACTATGAAGAGAAAATGTTGACCTTTATACAAGTTACATGACATAGGTAAAAGATGTGTTATGTACTGATCTTATTTATGAATCCTTTAAGGAGAATGTTAATTTATAAGTTGAAATGTGAAAACATCTAAAGGATGTTTAGAAACATAGTTATGGAATGTTTATTCATGGTTATGAATGAAAAATAAGAGAGAGTTAGAAATGCTAGATAGAAGGCTTATAATCTTCCATAAAGAAGATGGATTGATTGTATGTTTAGAGATAAGGCAATAGCTCAACAAATGTGAACAATAAGAAATATTAAACAATTAAAGGTATGTGATAAAGAAAACTCATTAACTAGACTTAGGTCAGAGGAAGGTAAAAAGAGGATGTTTGGAAGGATAGACAATCAATTTCACAACAATTCTCTCCTTTTACAGAGTATTCCTTGATTGAGAAAAAAGAAAAAGAATTTTACATTGAAGAGGAACCAATGAGAAAGTAAGAGGTCATTCTAAAGTCTAGTCAAATGCAAAAGATAAATTAGAGATTGGTAAGGTACGAGATTAAGATTATAATTTTGCAACCTCTTTGATGAGGACAATTCTTAATATGAAGGGACATATAAGAAGCTATAGTTTAAGGAGTTAGGTTTTGACAATTTTGGGGATAAACCAGACCCAGATATCCAGATAATAACATCATATTTTATTCTTATCATTTTTTTCTTGGTATGTGTGTAATCTTGGAAATTGTAGAACCTTTGAAAAACATTCAGAAAGTTCAGATACACTTTTCACTCATTCCTATCCAATTTCACATAGGAATTAGATTGTATGCCTATATAAGACATATTGGTTTGAGTAGTGTTGGCATATCGGAACTCTCTTTCATTCCTATTACCCTTAGTTACTTATATTTTATTTCTCTACCCATCACTAGCATCGATAGTAGCAACTATATGTTTACCTATCGATATCATAGTAAGGAAACTATAGTTAAGCGTCTAATTTTCCTGACTAATTGGCATATTAGAGTCCCATATCAAGACACAAGTTAGACTAAACTTACATTTTAAATTGTAAAATTCCTAGATCTATAACTTTTAAGGGAATAGAAAGGATGTAGAAGTAACACTAGCCATGTACATGGGTGCAATGCATATAATAAAAGAAATAATCAATTCTTCTTGTGTTCTTGTTTGGCTAGTGGTCCAATATAGCTCAGTTGTGATAAACCATGATTTTAGTTTATGGTGCTCTAGAATTTTACTCCAAATGTGGTCAAAGAGGATACATTATGTCTTCTTTTGTTAAGTTTTCATGTGTTTGGAAGTATTGAAGCCATTTTGCATAAGGTTATAGAATAAAGATCAGAACGCCAACTAAGGGTGGAGATTTAAGGAGTATTCAATAGAAATTAATTTATATTATGTAACTTTGTATAAGGTAGAAATGTTCTTTTTGTGTTTGAGATGTTTTACTAAGTTATGATTATTGCTTTTAAAATAATATAGGAAATGGTTGTAGATGAGAATCTCAAAGAAAGAAAGGCATATGAGTTAATATAAATAAATTTAAACTTATTACACTATTCTTGAATACCTATAACTTTCCTTTAAGGGAGAGAGGTTGTTACAAACCATACCTTAACTATTAGAAATTTGAGAGTTTAACACAACTATAGTGTTAATTACACCCTAACTAACACTTTTCATTATTAACTAGTTGATTTAAGTTTTATCTTAGCTTAAACTTGTTTTTTGATAAGTTAAACATCATATTTTGAGCATGCAATTAGGTTTAAACCCCAGTTGATACAAAAATATCCAATACATGAATATGAATGTAGAACTAATGATACTTGGGAAAAATATTAAAAAGAAATTATAATTTATAATTTGTGCAAGTAATACTCTAGGATTTTAGATAATTCAAATATAAATCCAATAGAAAAATAATGACCCGAACGGGAGTTAAAATAAGAGAGTTACGACAATTTTGGTAAACATGTGCAACACTAACTTTTCATCTAACTGACGAGCAGTCGCGATGGCCATGCGGGTCGAGGAGCGGGCCCAATGTCCATGCAAGACAATGAGTAGAGATGATGGCCACCCAAGTCTACGGGCACCTGACAATCATGCTTGCTTAGCCACCCAAAGACATCCAATCAATAAAATGACCATAACGTTTGCTATAAATATCAAAATTTGAAAACAAATTTGTGTTTTTTAGTTTGTATTTCAACTTGCTACACAACCAACCCTAAACCCCTCAATGTATATCTAGGGAGGCAATTTATAGGGTGACTTGTAGGAGGAATGTGAAGAATAGGAGAAATTGATGACCTAGCCACAAATCAATCATTCTAAGTAGTTTTTGATAGTAGATTCGTTCTCTTTTTCTGCCTTTGTATGTTAAGATCTTTTGTGAGACTCATCAGGATTTCTTCTACCCCCTTCCTTCATCTTTTTCCTCTAGAAGACCCTATATAGAGATGCAGATCTATGTCAGGCAGTTAGAAGGTAGATTTTATGACTATGAGTTCAAAGCAAGCTTGGTAGACTAGAACCCGAGCCTATCTAGCTTAAACTCAAGATTAGTAGATTGAATAAAAGTTGATGTGAGTGGAAATTTATCATTTATCCATTATTTTCATTGAATTCAAGCCAAAACATGAAAACATGAATTGTTAGTGTTTATTGTTAAATCATATTTATACCAATAAGCTTTATTTTGAATTTATGTGTTATGAATGATTGTAATAATTAGTGAATTTATGGAGTATGAATGATTTCAGCTCCTTAATGTGCTATAATCAACTATGGATTCAAATTTTGTGAAATCAACAAACACTGATGTATCTGGATTTTCCCTAATCCTCTGTGATGTAATACATGTTAGAAAGAATTATTAAATAGTTTGATTTTTCTACTCACAATAAAGTGTAAAAAATTTTATAGTGTTGTTTATTTATGTTTTGTTATCTAGTTTAAATATATAAATTATTATTATCTTCAGATTAACACAAATCAATAAAACAAAAAAGGTAGTATACAATATGAAAAATTTATGGTACTATTTTACTATCAATTGTACTAGTGCATTCAGATACTCTCAAATGGTTGAGTGTAAGAGAAATAAAAATGTTTTGAATGGGTGAAGTATAATGTATAGTGAAAATGAAATACAATACTAAAATATCATAATTTGGTTATGATCACAACTCAGTTTATATCTAATTAGGGTATCATATTTATCTCTATTTGTTATGAATTATTTTTAGTATCACAACTGTGATAGAGAATACAAAATGGAAGAGGAATGATCTAATTATAATATATTAGATAAGAAAAGTACAATATCTCATTGAAAATTTAAACTAAAAATCATTAGACATATAGATGTCCTGAACGTTGTAGATTCCTTGTAGAGGTTTGCGCCACAATAGAGAAAACATACATACTGACAAGTGATTTCTAAGATGAGGTATCCAGAGCATACTAGAGGGGTACAAGAGTCTAGTCTCAACATGGGAGGACTTCATAAAACACAGGGGTATCCAACATTAATTGAAGATCCTAGTGATACTCGTTTCAGTTCAGTACGATTTTATCTTGGTACCCAACATTTACTAGAGACTTCGGTGATTCTAGTTTTAGTTACTTCTGAATGATTCAGCCCTTGTGGAACCGCTGATGTAGACAGTTTTCGCCAAAGTGTTTTGACTCTTTGATTAAGTACCCAAGTTTTGAGGATCAGTCTAGTTAATCCTGCCGCTGACATTAGCCGTTGAGGCTAGACATGGCGAGGCCCATTGCAGGCTCGATAGCTTGTTAGCAGACTTGAAATCTCGAGTCAACTCTAACTCTTGTGTGGTGAGATTGTATCTTGATTTTATGCTTCCACATGTTTCTTTACACCTCATGTGGGTATAGGGAATTAAATAAGTGATCAAAATATTTAAGAATCTAGATTATTATTCAGTTATACATATCTAGACATGTACTATTCATATATTCTTAGTATTTAGTATGGTGACAAATTTTCATTACTGCTCATTCTCACAACTTGTTTATCTCTATATGTTGCAATTATATTAATAAATAGTATATGTATTATGTTGTCTACTTAGTGAATATTCATTCACTGAGCCAATAGCTCACACTCTACTAAACAAATTTTTAGGTACCCACCAATTATAAAGATAGCTATAGATTTAGAAGGGTCCTGCCATAGAAGGATGTTAGCACTATTTTATTCCCCTGCCATCTATAACATGTAGAGAGAAAAGGAAATAGTTGTATTAGTAAAGTATTAAGCTTTGTAATTTCCTTTCTATGAAACTATTGTAATAATACGCTTGATGTTTTAGAATGTGATGAACTATCAAGTGATGAAAAGGAAAAAGATCATGCGATTTATTTATGAAACAATGTTTTTGTAGAAGGATTTTAGTTATGTGTCTCATCCTTTAAAAGTATTTTAATTTTAAAATGAAAAATTTAAGAGCAATGTTTCATTTTTTAGTCATAAGTATATGCCCTAATCTCATGATTTGTAGTTAATGTGAGATGATGGTGTTGCACAACATGTGGATCTATTGCAGGTGCATAATAAGAGGAGATCTCATCAGTCTTGCAGCTATTCATTGTGTTGCATGCGATATCTATGTGACTAAACTCCACAAGAAGCCATGCGCATGTAAAGTCTACATTTGGAGGGAGCAGAAGTCTACATGGAGTTTGTGTGAATATTATAATATAGCCTCTGTTATCTACTTAAATTATGTTGAAATTTATAAGATGCTTCAAGTTGACTCTCTGGTGAGGAATCATGTCCGTAATTTTCACAAATTAGTCGTCTTCAGATCCGATGTGGTGTGCGATCAGTGTGATTATTCCTCCCATCATGATGATGTTACTTTATTGCATGTTGGTGTTGTGGAGGCGATGGATGAGGAAATTTCCTCTATTTATCTTCCTCCTATTAACAATGGACCATAGATGATTTAAGTCAATTTGGAGAATTACATCCCAGTTGTTGTGTTTGCCAAAAATTGATTTAAATGTTACTTGATGGATATATCAAATACTAGGCATCTGAAGTGTCACCTTGTTGTGGCTAGTATAGAACTTCTTCTCATTGGTAAGAATCACCAAGAAACACATGTCAAAAAAACGTCTATGGTATATTTTGTATTCCTTCTGAGAAATTCAGTGATTTTTTCCATACTAACCTCTTAATTTTTATTCAACAAGTGTAAGTGGGGGCACTCATTTTTTGCATCCTTTGAGTTTTCCAATATAGAGAAAAACTCAATTGTGAGTCTCTCATACATGTCAAAGTCGATGTATACAATGACAATTATCCTTCTTGCTCTCATATATTGGTTAACTTACCCCCATAGTTTCATAGAGGTGAGGATGGTTGGATCAGTGCATCTCATCTTCATGACCCATCTATTATTGAGCTTTTCATACTTCCCATTTTGCTCTCAGTTAGGGAGGTCAAGATGAGGGACGACAACTGCCCCCCATGAGTAGAGGTAATCAGTAGATCTTTGGATGAGGAGGAGTGGCATGATGAAGACAAATGTCATAGGAGTTTCACTCTCTCTATGGATATGTGCCAATGATGTACTAATTTGCATACTTTTGTTGAAGAAATGCGGCACAACGTACCTTGTGAAGGGTGTGATTGATGCCCACCCGAGACTTGTAGGTCAAAGTCTCATTGATGTTGTTCAAACTCATTAGTGTGATCTTGCCCAACTCATTTCCAGATATGCAGAGATTGGATGATCCAATGGAGATGTCCATGTGAGAGGCAGATCTGTTGGATTAATTGTGGTCAGACATATGAGAGATGAACCCTTGGGATGGAGAGTTCTGATATGCATCATCATATAATGGGTTTTGAGTGCACGTAACTGCAGGGGATAGTGATGTAATCCACTACTATCTACTACATGTGTAGTTCCTCATGAGGTCATTGTAGAGGGGTTGCCTATGAAAGTGCATTCCCCACTTCTTTTCTATGACCTTTTTCACCTTTTTGAACATTCCTTTTTTCATATCCAATGTTTCCATAAGAACAAACCAAGACGAATTGGACAAAGAACAACAACATTAGACAAGAGAAAACCAATCTGGGTTTAGTCAAACTAAGACAGTTAGGTCAACCTAGGTTGATTCAACCATTCTTCGGTGGCATGTGGCCGTCAATGGGAAATATGTTCTTAGGAGCATGTATAGACTATATGACATGTGGAATTGGAACATTGAGTCTAAAGAGGGGTCTAGGAGGAAAAGAATGAATGGGGGACAATTTTGAGAGTAGATGGTGGAGGCATGTAGTTGTCTAATGGAGAGGATTCTATCAGGAGAAGGTGGTGCAAGAATCAAATCATGTCAATTTCGCCAACAATGGTCATTTGAAGAACAAACAGCGGTGGTCAGTAGATGTTTGATGTGGTGATCCCCTGTGTTTAGTGATCTTGGAGAATAAGCATGTGTGTAATGGAGACGTTGTGAGATCTCAAACGGAAACACCGATAGGGTGAAATTGGGTTGATTTAGAGAAAGCAGGTTATCTTTGTCTTGTGACAATAAAAATGAAGTCGAGGAGCGTGTTGAGGTGGACGAAATGTGCAAAGGGTGGAAAAGGTTGATGAAGGGATGAAATTTAGAGTGACAAGGTTGTGGAGATGATAGATCAAGATTTTTGATCTTAGGATGTAGTAGTTTGAAGAGAAAAATTATTGATCAGGCAAGGAACATTGCTAGGTTTTGGTGGTATATGCACTTTCAAGGAATATCTTCAGTGAAACTAGCTCAGTTTGAATGAAATTGGGCTGATTTTGCACATGTAGTGGAATGATTAGGGTGGTCAAGCTAACATGGTTATAAGAAACGGTTTGGTTTTGCAGTATCTTTAGATGTTGTCCAACTTTCAATATAATCAGTGGTGTTTGGAAAACAAAACAATGGTGGAATGAAATACAATTGTTTTTTGGATTTTAAGGCGGTTAAAATAGATAAAGTATAAAAGGATGCTAGTTTCACTAAATCTAAGCTAGTTTTGGTCAAAAGGAAGTTCATTTTAGATATTCTAGGCCATGCCCACATATCAATAATGAAATGGTTAGATTTAAAAGCCAAGAGAGGTAAAATCCTAAAATTTTACTCCAAGCTTAACATGCATTCACATAATAATATCAAATCAAGTAAATCTTATGGAGACTAAGGCAACCATAGACCACATGCAAAAGGAAGCATAAAAAAGCATGAATACATGCAAGGGAAAGAAGTAAGAAATATATCAACAATTTCTAGAATGATGCATATATGCAAAATCTTATCTAAATTATTAGAGGAAAGATAATCTCTCAGCTAGAAATTGAACAACAAGATCTATTTGAACTAAAAGATAAAAAAATACTAGGGTAAAGAGAGAGGGTATTTGCCCCCATGATATCGATGATGGGATCCTAAATCCTATGATTTGGGACTTGTATTACCTATTTTTTGCCGATAAGGTTCACCATGTATGTGTAGAATAGGAAGAGGTGGTGATTTTGTCAACTTTGAAGTAGAGAAATATAATCTCATGAGTTGATGAATTCATTTATGTTATGGAGTTGATTTAACATGCACTAAAATGAATTACTCGGCATGACATCCTTAGGATATCTACCAATATATGGATCTGAATGGGTATGTCATAGGATGTTGACATAGTACCTGATGGATAGAGGAAGTAACATTTTTTCTAGAATAGTTCTTTCTTATTTCTCCATCTTTATGTAGTGATTAAATGATTTGGTGTATCCCCAATGTGAATCTAGGATATCCAAACATTATCTATACACGGTGAATCCCTAGGTGAATATAGTTGTAAACCATTCACCCCAAGCTTACCCTCAACTATTTTCAATTTTATGCCCTCATGCTCTACAACCATGTTGTCATAATCTATCTAGTATGCACAATAACAAACATCATCACCAAGCAAGGGGGTGAATTAGAAGTAGAGTCATACAATATCATCTCAAGGCCATCATAATTAGGGTCATCACCCCATGGTGTATAGTCATCATTGACCATCCAACAAACCATTCCATCCCAATGTGGTGCTATGCTATTTCATCCCAATGTGGTGCTATGTATGTAACACAAAGACACTTCTTCATATGAGAGCCATTGAGTAGAAAACAAAGTGGACAAATCAAGTGGGCTCTCAAACTAATATGTATGTTGAAAAGTGGCTTCTTGGCTTCCCTAGTGATGGTGAAGATCTTCATCATTAGCACTGGTGTAAGGGCACTATATCTCTCTCACTTGTAGTTACATTGGGTCAATCAGGTGGAATGAAGGCATCCCCTGAGTAGGGGAATATTTATCAAAAAATCTTGGTGAGTCCAATTGACATTCCAAATGGGATGGTGAAATGAGTTCCTCATAAGGTCTAGTGGTGTAGGTTTTATGGTTGAGATCTTCATGTGTGTATATCAACACCTACAAATTAGGTAGAAGCAAAACATCAAGTTAAAGACTTTTGTTTTTCTCCTCCCCTAGTAGTTGGAGCCTATTGATGAGCTCCTTCGGGGCCTGTGGAATTTGAGAAAACAACTCTACAAAACATGATGGTGGTGTAGTATGACTAGTGTTACTCTACTGTATTAATCTGTTGTGTGTTGTAGAGGCTTAGATTGATGGCATGAAGTTTGCATCTAGTGTTGGCCTAAGGATCTACTACCTCATGATATGGAAGACCTACCTTTTAAGAATTTCCTAAAGCAAATATACTGCTTCTTGGAGGTTGGCAGTCAAGGTAGAAGTGAGAGTGTCATAACTTTCTCTTCTAAGGACCAGTTCTCTCAATAACTGTTGGATTTGGGATGGCATAGTAGATAAGAGTGTGTCAACACTTCCTCTCAAATGGTCCATTATTTTGGTGTACTCATGGGTGGTAGAGTTAGCATATGATGTAGCAGAAACAATCTAAGGATTATAGAACTTTCAGGTGGATAATGATTGCGGGGGTAAATGTAGGGCAACAGATCGATGTGCACAATCCTTGATTATCTGCCAACTGTCAGCCCTAAGGAAAAATTTAGGAGGTCATTTGGAAAAGTTGATCTACCTTTGTATGGATAGATCTATGTTTATAGATAAAAATAAACAACTAAAAGAAAAAGTAAATCAGTGTGTACAGATAGGCATGTATGACAAGAAAGGAAAATTGTGCATATATTAACAAGATTACTGTATTAGAAAAAAATTGTTAGGCAACAATTGAGGAAAAACCACATCCCTAGCAACATCAGAAAAAGTTGATCATACCTAAAATGTGTGTCCAAAAAATGAGAATAGTGGAGAAAAAAATAATGGATTTGACTTTAAATTTATAACATAAAACCTTGGGGTGCCTACAATGATATATGGTCAGAAGTAGTTAACAGGGTCAAACACAAGGACATGAGGACATTTAGTATTCTAAGACTTCAATGTTTTTATCAAAGAAAGAAAAGTGATAAGTATTTTTTAAGTAAAATTAAAATGAGAAAACAAAACTAAGTAAAATTAAGAATCCCTATTTAAACAAATCCTACTACATTAGAGAAGAAGATACAGACTTGTAACCATAAATCACACTATCTTCACACCTCATTCATGAAGATTGACATATCTCAAACACCCTACCTAACAACTAACATACTAATACAGCATGTACAGTGGTATCTGATATAATAGCAGTCATACCACTTGCTCTCATGTAGTGTGACTAGATCACAATATAATGTCCAATACCTCTCTCAAGGATCATAAGTGGATTCCCTCATTATTGTAGAGTACCTTTCAGTTCCAAGGAAAATAGGAGCATCAAGAGTGATTGGGATTTTCTAGAGATCTGAACAATTAGGGTTAACTCAGGTGGGCCTAGATGAACTAATGATAGGATAAACATGTCTCTTGATGGGAATGCTTGAAAAAGAGATCTGAGATTTCACAGTGAAATCGAACTAGGTTGGATGAATCCTACATAGTTTAGTAGTGTCATGACATACTACTCTAATTTTAATTTTGAGCAGATCCTCTCTTGTCCTCAATCCTCTTGGAGATCAATCCAACCTACCCTTTTTATCTATTTTCACCACTATTTGTCACACCCTACCCAAAAAGGGATAAGAGATAAGACAATAAATATATCTGGGGAATAAGGTTCTACCCTTTTAGGTAGTGAAACAATGCATAAAAATAAAAATTTTGGACTCACCACCATATTTTATATGAAAAATTAGGAAAAAAAGATAAATCATTCAAGGCACTGTGTAATCAGATTATCTATGATGGATAAAAATAGAAATTAAAAGCAAAATCAGATATTTGATCTAGCAATCTTGTTCTGAGTGGGGAAGGATTAGCACCCCCATCTTGCCCTGTAAATTGGTATCAAAATATTATTATGTAGCATGAAATTGAGTGATTTAGAATGATTAAATTAAATAAAAGCTAGTAAATACAAAAAATGATTTTATTGTGGGCAATCTTTTAGTGTTGGAGATGTCAGATTCTTTCCCATCATTGCCCTGAAAGTCCTAACTTTTAGGTGTATAATGGTCCTAATCACCTCAAGACCTCCCACAATAAAGATCCATTGTGGTAATCAGGACCAGTGCATATGATGTGAGAGGATGACTAGTAGATGTATACTTAGAGAACTAGAACTTATTTTTTTAGAAGTTGTAAAAAGAGACTACTATAAGAGAAAAAGAGTAGTTATAGTAGATAGCAGATCAGATGTAGCAATAGATCGAGTCAGATGCAACATTTATAAATCAGATGTAATCAGATGGTAGATATAGTAGTTAGGTGCAACATTTAGAAAGGTTTACTATTTTACATATCTAATAGAGTAGGAGGTGGTAGAAGAAGGATTCTTTGATCACAGGAAATATGAAAAATAAAGAGGGAGATAGTCATTTCTTTGGCTTCATGGGAAATTAAAGGGGCTTGGAATATGTTGGGTCTGTGGGTCTATTTATAGTCATAATTTATGGTTTAGGATTATGGGTAGAATCTTCATGAAGAATAGTCACCCCTCTTCCTATGCATCTTTAGGTTTTTTAGAGTGGGACAATTTAGAGTCAGGACTAGATCTCTTAAATAGGCACAATATGAGATTTTTCCTATCAGGATAGGGCTTGGATTGTCAAGATTGGCGATTGCATTTTATACAAGATTTTAGAATTAAGGTGGCCTTCCTCGCTAGTGATTGTATCGATTAGCTGTGTGTCTGGTTGAGGAATCTGAGACTGAACTGAGATTGGATGTCTTGGTCATTATCTAGGGAATGGTAGCCTCGAAGACATGTTCCCATACTAGTTTGTGTATCGTCCTCTAGAGCATCAATGGTCCTCACCTTTCTACTTCTTTATTATGGAAATTGGGGATTAGAGCCATAACTCTGGGTCATGAGGTGGGGTTGGCTATTTGATTCATTTTTTAGTTATGATCTAGGATTGTCAAAAGATGTGTGTAGGAAAGTAAATCTGGTAGCCATGGACATGATCTAAGATTGCCAACCGGTTTTTCACTAAAAGGCAATCTAGATTCTGGTCATAAGTCTTGAGTGGGGACCCCAGATTGAAAAATGTAAAAGAGCGTGAGGAGCTTGTTTGGGACAAGGTTAGTGCTCTAGTTTAAGGTCTTGGTTTGGGACCCAAATAGATTGGAGAAAAAAAAGCTTAGAATTGGTCACATTTTATCTCATGATTTATGACCCTAGAGAAAAGATGGCTTATGATTTTGGTCTAGTTTTAGGTCAGAGTCTAGGACCGTAGAAGATTGAAAAAAGTCATTCACAAATTGGTCCCATTTTTTGTCATAGTTTAGTTTTAGGTCATGGCCTAGGACCCTTGTGATTGTATTTAGATCTGGTGACTATATTTCGTGGGGGAAAACAGAGTTTTGGTTTTTGAGTCAAGATTTGAAATGTTCTTATTTTACCAATTTCATTGGTATTTTTTATGATTTTTATAGGTTTTTGGAAATTCTGCTAAAATCTAGGGACATGTATCTAATTTTTGAATAAGTCTTTGTCTTTAAATGAGGGGAGATGGGAGGAGGGTCAAGAACCTTCCCATTTCTTCCTCACTTGTGTAATCAGTAGTGACGGAGACCAGCAGAAAGCATTTTAGGACAGTGATGGTGGTGAGAGGACAGAGAGGGAGATCTCGTAGATCACTGTGATCTACCAATTTAGGGCCCACAGATCGGGGCATTCTACATCCTTCATAGCAATGTTTCTGGTAGCGGTATCATGGTGGTGTAGGATCTTGTGGTAGTCCTTTCTAGTGTGATTGATTGCAAATTTCAACAACATCAGTCTCACAGAAGGTCTAGCTTTCATTTTTGCACTTTGGTTTGGCCATTTTGGCCCTCTATAGAAAAATCTGGTTTTTGGCTTCATGGAGTTCTTCACAATCTGGAAGTTGAAAATGACCTATAAGCATGTTCTATTTTGCAATCTGACTCATTTTGTTGTTTTGTCATTTTCTCGACTATCGGTTATCTGACCAAGCTAATTTCATATGTTTTGGAAAGATTTTGACAATGTTGTCATTGTCATGTAGATGGCTACTCATGACTGGCATCAGGAGCATACCCTTGTAGACAAGCAATATTTCAATTATGGTGCAGGAATTGGGGCTTACCTATAGTATGTTTGCCTTTCTGATTGAATTTAAATCTATTCTGTGAATATTCTTGCTAAAGCCTTCCTTGAGCGGGCTTCATGGTAATGTGAGTAGGATTGATGGGGAGCTTCTATCGACTGAGAGAATCATCCATCATTCAGGTGTGTTTTGGATTAACCAACATCACCATGATTGTTAGGCAAGTGCTGAGGTAGAACTAGGAAAATTTGTTTCATGTTATTTTCCTTCTACTTTGCTGAGCTTGGATCAAAGTTTTTCGTCATGTTGCAATGATTTTGAATTTGTCATCTACTTTATTCCTTTAGGGTATTGGATTGTTGAATATATTTGAGAACCTTATTCTATTTATATGAGAACCCAATGGATGAGGAGGTGGAGTTGTTGGGGAGGATAGGATTTTCTAATATTAGTAGGTGTTGTATCATAGATAGACCTTATCTCCTTCCTTGACTGAGAATTTTCATTCAGAGACCAGTACTTTTCATTGTTCTTTCAATGAGATGGCCATCACCCCAAGTGAGTTTGTTAGGATTAGCAAGTTAGGGTTTGGTGGGACTCCCATTAGTTCTCTACCTAACTGACAGGAGTGGGATCACTATGTCTTGGTTTGGAATCTAGAAGTGAACCCTAGAGACATTGAGATAGTCTAAGTATGAAGTCATGTTTACTTGGTTGATTTTTAACTTCTTTCATGAGGGAAAGTGGATAGTTTTTAGTGGTCTGTTGTATGCAACCCTCTAGGTCTAGGTATTTTTGTTTGTCTTGATCTCTGGATGATGGTTTAGAAACAAATCGTGGAATAGAGGAGATGTCTGTTGGTTCTCCTTTCTTCTAGTCAATGTGGTTCCTTCCTTTAACTGGGGTGGTTGCATGTATGCCCACCTATTGATGAATTTATAAAGATTCCTTGTGGGAGACTTCAAAGGAGAGATGGTTTGATCTACAAAAAGTTGTGGAGGCTTTGTAGGTTTGATTGAGGTAAGCTTTTACCTACATGTCTTGTATTTTATGGTTTGAAATAGTTCTAACAGAAGATTTTCTTTAATGATATTTTTTTGTGATTGTTGGGCAATGAGCACTTCCGGCTTCATAAACCTACTTCTCTAAGTGGCCCAAAGGGCTATATATATGCCTCCCTCCCTACTTATTGCCATTGTGTCAGCTGTTCCAGTAGGGTGTCCTATCAGTAGTAGAGAGGCAGACTGGAGACAATGTCCTTAAATGAGGTGTGCATAGTACTTTTAAGTTTGTATCATATCATGCTTTTGTACTTTAGATGACTCCAATTTGTTGTTTAAAAATTTACCCAAGTCTGATTCAAGATCTTCTCTAGGTTTCCATCATGGTGAGGTGTCATGTCTTATGCAACCTTCTTTAGGGCATTGTCTCTGGATGCTTGCCAAATCCAGTTTGAGTCTCTGTGTGGGAGTATTTGTATATAGGAGAGCCTTCTTCTCGCATGTGCCCTGGTGGCTGGTACATCCCTTTTGTCCCTTTGCTGAGACACATTCCTTTTATACTTGGGATATGTCATGCTTCTTGGGAGCAAATGCATGGGCAGATTACGCATGGCGAGTACCTGAGGTGATACTACACACACAACCATCCTATTATCTTTTATAGATAGGGTACAATTGGCTCCAAAATCCTTTGGTGGTGAGTGTCTATTTTTCATCTATCTTTTTCTACTTGCAACATATTTGACATGTGTTTTCTTGTAGGTGATTGACTATGATCGGTAGAGGAACAGGATGATCAGAGGTATCAATTTTGTCATCCACACCCTCTTGAGGCAGTTTCTTTACCTGCGGCTTGTCCTTTTTCGACTAGTTTATGCTCATGGCTTTGATGACTTCGTTGGGTTTCGACCACATCGATATTTTAGCATCAGAGACTTGTATCACTTCCCACGTGACTTTGGCTGAACCTCATTCTTTGTGGAGACATATAATGCTTCTGATGCAGTTGGTGGACTTTTTAGCTTGATCCCATCGGGGTATTGGCCTAATTATCATTTTTGGAGGATCTTCTGGTATAGGATGCTCCTCTATGGGCATCCCCAATTAGAGTGTAGATCTTCCTTCATCTAGTGCAGTGCATGTTTTTCTCAGCATAGAGATGCTTCCTTGGTTGTGGGGTGCCAACAAGAAGCTCCTCTTCCCTTCATTGGTGGTCTACAAATGGTATTCTCTTTAATGCGAGTGAGAGGGTCTTTGTTCTGGGTCTTCTTCCATGGATCATCAACCTTTGGCCAAGTTCATGACTGGGTGTCTAAAGAAGAAGGTGAAGAAGTAACAATTTATCTTTAGCAATTTATTTTGATGATACATTTTTCTTTTCCAACAACAAAAAATGTGTATTAGTCATTCTAGGATCTTTAAAGTGTTTTATATTTTGAATAAAACTTTAGTTTGAGTCTAGACAAGATTGTGAGGACTGTGTTCTTTGATTCAGAATTGGATTTTAGAGTTTGATCCTTGGAAGATGTCAGGTAAATCACCAGATTGACTCGATCCACATGCTGATCTAAGGTGGTGGGTCATGGTGATGTGCGACCGTAGACTCATAGTCCTTGTCATCAAAATCAAGTTTGCATTGGGCATTGATGTAGTGCAATTCCGTCAGAACTAAGGACACGAAGTCCCTACTTGTCTCAGGGAAATGAGTTTGTCCTATATAAGACCTACAAATTGGATTGCATCCCTCATTTTTTCAACACAACTTGCACCTCATGACTCGAGGTCCTGGGACTGAAGAGATACGTGAGATCCTTCTTTTGTGGTGTCTTCATATCAACTTGTCTTTGGTTCTCTGCTACATAACTAATCTTTTTGAGACAAAATAGCTCAAGCTTGCAAACTTTGGCATGATTCATCATCTTCATCATATGAATTATGTCCCTAATGTGAGGCACTTGGTGGAGACGGTGATTAATTTCTAGGATTCCATAATTCACGCCTTCCATTTTGGTGATGTTTTTTTGACTCATACCTTGGTGGATGTGGATAATATTACCTGAGTTCCTCTCTGTGTCTGACGGTCAGTTAACCAAGGAATTCAAGTTGGGCTAGTAAGTTGGGGAGTCTTCTTAAAGTGAAGAAATCCAATGTTAGTATGGGTTTTTTTGTGACAGTCGCTTCATTCATATAGCTTCCCCCTGAGAGTCATTTAAGAGTGAGGAGCATCATGGTGTTGAATCTCCTAATATGCATTTCCTATGGGCATCCTTTAATCATCCTAGTAGAGCTAAGCTTTGGAGAGACTATTGGGTAAGTGATGGCTTCTGCTTCTAGTGTCATGGTTTCTTTGTGGAGAAAGGAAACTATTGTCCAACAGATATTGATTGAGTTGTATGAGTGCTTGGATGAAGCATAGTTAACTGGAAAGATAAGGGGACCCTTCCATGTTCTATAGATTTATCTGAGAATGTGCATTGGCCCTTCTAGAATGATAGAGTCTTCAAGTCCTGATTATAGTGTGGTTAAGGAGTTTCTGTCCAAGCACATTCAAGTGGGAGAGTCTCTTCAACTCTGTGGAGATCTGGCTTGCTGGTATGAAGGTTGTAGACATTCATTGGGTATGGATAGATTTCCATCTTAATAAATCGACCTATGGTGTGTCCATGCATGATTTTCAGTAGTTGGTCATCTTACCAAGTGTGGTCGGTGGAGTTTCATACTACTATGTATTAGTGCTATAATAGTTCAATCAAAGACAATGTGTATATCAAGTTCAAGCTCTCTCCTTGTTATTCAATAAGTTGAAGCTAGATTCCTAAAAAGTTCATGAGAAGGTGGCAAAAATGTTCTTGCACCAAAATAGGATGACTATGGATTCCTTCCTTATGGGTCGAGACAACTCTCCCAAACACTTGGAGTGGCTTACATCGACACCACTACTGTAGAAAAGGCCTTTGGCGTCGGTTATTTAGAGCCTTTAGCGTCGGTTTCCAAGCGACACCCAAGTGGGCGCCGCTAAAAGTCGACACCTTCAGCGTCAGTTTCTAACCGACGTCATAACCCTTCCCGCCACCGAAAACGCGCCGGTAAGGGAACTATAAGTGTTGGTTCTTAATGAAAACTAACACTATATCATGATCAAAGACTTCTATTATTAAAAAAACACCAACGCCATAGCCCTTCCCGCCACTGAAAATGTGCCAGCAAGGGAACTATAAGTGTCAGTTTTTTGCTAATAATCTACATTGTAATGGGATAAAGACGTCGGTTTTATGCTAATAACCGACGCCATATCCCTGCCAGCACAACTGTTCTTCCCAACACAGTCGTGGTACCTGGCCACAATAGGCGTCAGTTCTTACAGATAACAGACGCCAACAAGGTAAAAGACATCAATTTTTTGCTAATAACCGACATTGTATGTCTTTGTTGTCGGTTTTATACAAATAACTGACGCCTATGTTCTAATTTTTTTTCTTATCAGTTTGTAGGTCTGATGTATGGCTGGTCAGCAGGATGCAGAACATGTAGTTCAGTTCTGAACTATAGGTTTACAAAATCCATTGATATCAGCCAACAACAGGCCACAAACCTGCAAAATCATTCACATTCAAACACATGTATTGATCAGATATATGTAGAAACCTACAAAGTCATTTACATTCACATTCAGTTCCATTCATTTCATCTCTTTTCACATTCAGACACATGTAGAAACATTCATGTATTGATCAGAAAAAGTCATTCACATTCACATATATGACAATTTAGAATAAGACACTCACATTCACACAAAAATAATTATGAGAATAAAGTTTAGAAATATCATTCTTTATTCATCATCGTCATCATTTTCATCAGAATCCCAATTATATTTAAAAATTCCCACTACTTGTAGGGCTTTTTCCCATTCTTCTCTTACAACATCTAATTCCTCCATCGTATAGGGAGTATGTATATCTAATAACTTTCCACCTATACTGAAGTCAGTTTTAAACACCTGCAAAGAGAATGATGTTTATATATAATTAATAATATATAATAATATTGATATATTTTATTTTATATAATGAGACTATATATAATACCTTATGTATAGTATCGATTTCCATTGCAGAATGTTTGATGATTAGGTCCATAAATCACATCACATAGTAGGCACATGCCCAACCATTGTATTGTATAGCACACTATAAACAGAAACATATAAAATATTCAAAAATACAAATAAGCAAAGTTCACATAAATAATATATACATTGGAGTCGGGAAATTACTTTCACATTCTCCCAAATTAGTGGTTGATTCTTTTTCTTGGGGACCTTTCCTCCAGCTTTTTTGAACTCTTGTAAAGCCCTACATGTTAATGTAACACATTAAATTGCATAATTAAATAGTAATGTAATAACATATGTTAACAGATATAAAAATATGAAATATTCCTCACGGGAATAATGGCCTTTTCATTGTGTTTCCATATAATGTATTCAATTCCTTCCCCACAGGATCTAGATAATAGACAGTTAATGTCTTGGGGACAATAACTAGTAACTCCCAATGCCTACCACTACATGTAAGAAATTTAAAAATTAATAACTCAAAATCCAGAATAAAAATGTAATTTTCCTAAGTCCAAATTATAAGCAAAGTAAACATACTCGACATTGAATGGAGCTATTATCACCGTTTTCTTATTTTTACCAAAATATTTAAAAGCAGCACAACATTGTGAAGTAACTAAAGAAGGGTATGTATCTACAAGACTAATCAAAGATGGAACCAAAAATCCCACATGGGAAAATGCAAAATATGTACATATCGTGTGTAAGTGGCTGCAAAACATGTATTATGTATGCATTAATATATAAGATATCAGATCACCGTGTATAAAACAAGGTATATGGGTGTATAAAAAAGATCTCACCATATCCACAGCTGTATCATAGATGTGTTCAGCCAAACATAATGAAACAACTCCAAAATATCTTGTATAAATAGCTTCTTATCATATGATTGACCTGCATTAATACATATGCATTAATGCGTATGAAAAACTTGTATTATGTATGCATTAATATGTATGCAAAATTTGTATAAATAGATTGTGATCATATGATTGAACTGCAGCATCCTCTGGAATAGTAAAATTTATAGGGAAATTTGAATCATGTTCGCCTATCCATACTGCCATACCCCTACAATTAGGACCTAATGAGGTGTGTAGGTCCCTTGGAAGCCAGCTTGGTACTTTAGGAGGTGGAGGTGAAGGCCGAGATGTAGCAGGTGTCTTCCTTTTTACATGTATATATAATTTCAAATCAATTGACTCATATATACACACTAAAAAATTAATGTAATGTAAATTTACCATACAATATTACTATAGATGACATCCGCTTTGGGCCATATTATCACTCCGCCTTCTGTCTCACCAAGCATTTTAGAATCTAGGTGGGCATATGGCAGTGGAAGATCCCTCCAATCAGGGAGTATATGTATCGGGCTCACACGAACCACACCAGCTGGTACTGGAGTCCCATGAAACATCTCCCCTGGAAGGGATGGGTAAGCCTGTGCCTTTGTAATGATATATTCTTGACTTTTAGACGGCATGGCTTCAACCCCTACAAATTTACGTAAAGAATGTTATATACATATATACATAAAAATATCATCTTGAAAAAACTAGCTACTATATATGTCATAAAAATACTTACATCGAAGGGGCTAGGTAGTGGGTCTACATGATTACTCCTAACCTCTGCAGTAGGAGAAGAGTGGCCCACCACAGGTACTGTCTAAGTGGCAGTCTGAGAAGCCTGCCACTTGCTAATTGCTTCATTGAGTCTCTTATCAAGTGTTTCCTCGACTCTCCTATCAAGTTCTTCCTCAACTCTCCTATCAATTAACTGATCTACCTATACATGGATAAAAGAAATGCTAGCTTTTGATTATTGAATTCTCTTTCGCAATAACATTCTAAAAAAACAATAAGTTACCTCAGCTTATGAAAGTCCCGCTTTTGGGACTAGTTTGCGTTGTGATGTCCCAAAGAACGCATTGATTCCCACACTAGCGCTTGCACCCCTAACACATCCAGGATACTCTGGGTTACCCAGAGCAACTGTCAATTCATCCCTTGTGCCCTCAGGGATGAACTTGCCTTCCTTCCTCTACTCGTGCATCTCCCACTAATCGCCATCAATAGAAATTGGAAAGTAAACATAACAATAATCAATATCGATCGAAATTTTTTAAGAGTTGACTTTTACCATTTTTACAGTCACCTCAGTAGTTGCGGGCTTCATTATATCTCCCTTCTTGTTTTTCCTCCCAGCTATCCACATAGCATGGCGAGGTAGAGGTGTATGACCAATAGTAGAGGACTCTGCAGTCTCCTGAGTAGCAGCAGACTGAGCAGTAGACTCTGTATGTAGTCTTTGGCGAATGCCTGCATAGCCTCTTGGACCCATTGTGTGGTCATTCACATTCAGTGCACACCTTGCTCTTTGAGCATCACTGATAGCGTTGTTAGTAAGCACATTGATTTGGTTAGTAACACTAAAGATTAATCTTGAATAGGTGAATACATAAGAACATATATTAATTAAATTGGGAGTGGCGCTTAATACCTTGAATTCATTCATTTTTGTTTGGGTAACAAACTCCTCCCAGTCTTTGAGGTCCAGGTAGTTCCATTGCTCAGTGGCTGCCTTCTGCCTAAATTTATTTTTTAAAGAGAATACAAAAAAAATTATTAGTGTAGAGTTAGTCAAAAAGTGATCAATGTCTAGAGTTGGAAATCAATCAAGAACCTCTTCTCAGCATCACATATGTAATCTTGGGTGAGATTTGTCCTATAGTTCCTTAGGATCCTCCCACAGTGTTGCATCACACATTTACGATGCAACTTTTCATCCAGATCAAATATACTCTGCAAAATAGAATTGTTATTAACTAGTATCCTAAAAATTAGCAATCTACAAAAATAGAATTACAAATAATAATAACTCACGCATAGTTCCTTCCATACTAAGTCTTTCTTCCCCATAGGAACTTTATGCCATGATTCTACGTTAGGACTACAATGGTTGTGAGTAAGAACCCCAAGATATGAAATAAATGAGTTGCGGTTCACTCCAACTGGATTTCCTGCATGATTGAAATCCACAACCATTTTGGGTCTATTTCCCCTTTGTTGTAGTAATTTGTTCGTCATTGTGATTCCCCTCACTTTCTCAATTTTTTTTGTTTCTCATCAAGTGCCCCAATTTCTTTAGGGGGTACATCACCAACCTAAAATTTGACAAAAAAATACACTTACAGGATATAACTATAAATGAACATATAGATAGAAACCTCAAGGATATATTTTTAAAACTTACATTGTGAGGAAGCGCATTGATGTCCTCACCCTCTCAGTAATCATCAACACGGTCATCAGGAGAATGCTCAGCCATCTGAAAGTTCACATTCACATTGTAAAGTTCACATTCACATTGTAAAGTAATTCACATTGTAAAGTTCACATTCACATTGTAAAGTTCACATTGTAAAGTTCACATTCAAAAAAATAAAACATATAAAAAATATAAACATGCATGCCTCTAATATTGCGATCTTTTATCAATTAAAAATCCTTCATTGTGATCTTCACGCACATACAAGTCATCATTAGCTTCAATATTTGGTGGTGTTGGCAACCCAACTGAGAATGGACTGGAGTCATCATACTTATGATAGTACTGTTCTTCATCTATAGGATCTTCAATGAACTGTCCTTTACCATGAAGAACAACTAACCATTTATCATTTGTAGGATCATTGATATAAAATACTTGTTTTGCCTACGATGACAATAAGAATGGTTCACCCTTCTTGCCAATCTTTTCAAAGTTCACTAATGTGAAACCCAATTCATTCACTATAACTCCTTTGGTGTTATCAACCCAATTACATTGAAAGAGCAAAATTTTGAAATCTGCGTAGTCAAACTCTCGTATGTCTTCAATGACACCGTAATATGACATTTTAGCTTCATGTGGACTCTTATCATTTGCACTTGCAAAAAACAATGAAGATGCTTGAAGGGTGAACCCATTATTTTGGATGACACTCTTATCATCTTGACGCTTTGTGTAATATGAGAATCCATTTATGTCAAACCCTTCATAAGACATAACATTCAATTTTGGTTTAAAGGCGAGGCATTTGATAGTTTCAGTAAGATTATCTAGTGTTTGAGATAGTTGATGTAAGACTTTATCTTCAAACCACTTAATAAATGTCTTGTTATGCTCTCTAGAAATCCACATTGAATTGACTCGAGCATATTGTCTCTTGATGAAATTAGTATGTTCCTCGATATAAACACTCACTTCATTGATGTTGTGTAAAATATACAAGTGACCTTGTTCCAAATGCTCACGGTTGATTACTTTCATCTGTGATCCCAAAATTCCTTTACCAAAATGCTCCTCAATATTCTTGTCATTAATAGGAGCATCATTACCACTCAGAAAGTCATTGAAAAAATCCATAACCTCTCTCACCACATAAATCTCAATAATACTTCCTTCAAGTCGATAACAGTTTCGAACATCACCTTTAAACATGCTCATGTATTGTTCAAAGGGATACATCCAATGTAAGAAAATTGGTCCCAACATTTTCACTTCCCTAGTCAAGTGGACAACAAGATGAACCATGATATCAAAGAACGAAGGAGGAAAATACATATCAAGCTGACATAGGGTAACAACCACTTCTCTTTGCAATTTATCAAGAGTATCAGGGTCAATAACGTTGTTGCACAGAATGTTGAAAAAGAAACAAAGTCTGTTGATTGCAAACCTTACATGCTTCAGAAATATAGATAGAATTGCCACGGGCAATATTTGTTGCATTAGAGTGTGACAATCATGAGATTTAAGACCTATCAACTTCAGATCTTTCATTGATACCAATGTACATATGTTGGATGAGTAACCCTGTGGCACCTTAACATTTACCAAGCATTCACAAAAAGCTTTCTTCTCCTTTCTCGACAACATGTAACAAGCGGGAGGGAAGTATGTTCTCTGATCGCTACTAACTACTTCTGTTAATTATTCCTTATTCCCATTTCATGTAGGTCCATTCTGGATTTTATCCCATTTTTAGTCTTACCTGGTATATTCAACAGAGTGCCAATGACACTATCACAAACATTTTTCTCAATGTGCATGACATTGATACAATGTTTGACTGCCAAAGTACTCTAATAAGGAAGATCCCAAAATATTTACTTCTTCTTGAATAAAGATTTGTCACTCCGTGTGGCCATCATACATTGTGATCTCTTACTAAATTCATTGGCAAAGTATTTTACTCTTTCATAAACATCCTCCCCTGGTATAGGTTTAGGTGCACTCTGTTCCTCATTCCCTCCATTGACTGCTTTGTGCAACCTACGATATAGATGGAATTTTAGAAGAAACCTTTGATAACCAAGATATACAGTCTTTCCATCGTGTTTTAGTCGTATTGAATCAGTGTTCTCTTCACATATAGAATATGCTTGAGATCCTTTGACGCTATATCCAGACAAATTCCCATATACTGGAAAGTCATTCACCGTGCAAAACAACTTAGCGTGCAAACGAAATGTCTCTCTTCTTGAAGCATCATAGGTCATCACATCTTCACCCCAGAGTTTCTTCAAGTCATTAGTTAGAGGTTCAAGATAAACGTCGATATCATTTCCAAGTTGTTTAGGGCCCAATATCAACAACGACAGCATAATGTACTTATTTTTCATACACAACCGGGGAGGAAGATTGTATATAACAAGCACATCTGGCCAAGTGCTATGTTGGCTGCTCAATGTCCCGTACGGATTCATCCAATATGTACAAAGCCCAAGTCTTAGATTCGTGACTTCTTCACTGAATTTAGGGTACAATAAATCAATCTTCTTCCACTGTGGGGAATCAGACGCATGTCGTAGGATCCCATCATTATTTTTCTTAACATCTGCATGCCACCTTAAATTCTTTGCATCTATCTGATTGGCAAACAAGCGTTGAAATCGTGGTATTATAGGTAGATACCACATCACCTTGGCAGGAGAACCAGTTTTGGACTCCCCCGAAGTCGTCAATTTATACCTTGACGCACCACATTTGGGACAATATTTCAAATCCACATAGTCCTTTTGAAATAATACACAATCATTTAAGTATGGGTGTATCTTCTTGGCCTCCATTCCCATTAGGCACAAAAATTTTTTTAACTGGTATGTTGAGATTGGCAGCTCGTTTCCTTCAAGAAGAATTTATTTCAACAAAGACAACAATGACGTGAAGCTTTTGTCGCTCCATCTATTGTTATCTTTCAACTTATACAATCTCAACACAGTGCTAAGCTTCGTAAACTTAGAACATGTGTATAACGGTATCTCATCATCATGCACAATGTTTCTAAACATGGGAGGTGGATCGGTGTGCTCTACCCCAAAACTATCCAACATCACATCAACAATGTCTACTGGAACTGGTTCATTCACATCTACGTCACCGGAGGCAATTTCTTCTTGCACTCAAGCACTGCTATCGACATCCACTGATTTCAGGTTTGAAATATCTCCATGCCAGTGTCATTCTATATAGCCTTGTACAATCCCGTTGCACATGACATGACTTTTGATTTTGTCACCAGTGTTGACTTTCAAGTTGTTACCGCAATGCCTACATGGACAATACAACCCATCTCCAGGTTGTTTCCTATGTTCCTTGGAAAATCTAATAAACTGATCAAGACCAGAAAAAAACTCTGGGGTGCAACAATTTGGAATGGACATCCATGATCTATCCATTCTATGATCAAAGAGAAAACAAGTATATATTAGCATTTAGGGTTAGTAGATTAGGTCTTATATATAATAAATGTGTACCACCTATCCCATTCTTGAACAACTAATCTCACTAGTAAGTGTATAATGTGTATTGGATTTTCAATAAAAAATTTCGGAAGCATTTCCCCACTGTTCTCCAAGCACATATGTACTTAGAGAACAAACAGGGAAATGCTGCCTAAATTTTCTTGAAAACCCAATACATATTATACACTTACATCCTAAGTGAGATTAAGTGTTCAGGAACAGTCCCAAACTGGGGACTATCCAAGATTTACTCCTAATGAGTAAATCTTGAACAGGTTTCTAGGCCAACAAATACATGTATGTTGTCATTCTTATACCTACAATCCTAGTTTCATCATTCATATCTTAAGTCTTGTGTAACATCATTTAATCATGCTTGTCAATAAATACTAAATAGTAAATAAGCCATGATTCCATATAACAAATATTTGAATCAAAATGAAGCCTAATGGCACATTGGGAGAGTGACAATATTATACCTCGCTTGAAGGTTGAAGAAGAAATATATGCAAATCAACAGCACCTGCAACAACACAAATGCACGATTCAATTCTATTATAATGTATTAATTAGGGGTCAATCTTGAAGTTTTAACTAGAGCTTCATATATCACCATACATACTAGGTCATATTTCAAGTCAAGATTTAGGCATTTAATCACCTTAGGGTGCATACATGATTCACAAGGTATTTGGGTGCACAAAGAATAATATATGTTACTGATTTAGGAGTTCACATAATCATTTTAGAAATAGAAGACCCACATTTTAGCTTTGGGCATGGCCATTACGTCACAAACCATCCCATTACTACTAATTTCAAGTAAAAAAGGGGTTTGATATAATAGAAGAACAAGGTTCCCCAATTGACTTAAGGTATGACCATGCCTCACCATAAGGGGGTCATAATCACACATATAAACTCATATAGACAAGCTATCAATAAGGGAGATGAGGGGCTGATAAGAGTGTCATGTATGGCCACAAAGTTATTGTTCTTCAAGTTAGGGTGATTATTGATGTCTTTAGAAGCATGATTGGCAATCTAGAGCAAAATTCATCATTTACATTCCAAGCATGTCATATGAGTGCATTAGAGTTCATCATTAAGTAATAAGGGTGATTAGGATTCTCAATATATGTATTTGTTGAAAATAAGTTGTATTGGATAGACCCATAATGGAAGTGATCATTGAAAAAATACTAGACAATCATATTTTGTTCCATATACAATATTCAATTTAAATAAACACTCCCTTAGAGGAACCAATATTAGGCACAAAGTCATGTCTTAAATACTCTGGAAAAATATCTTGATTCAAGATCACAACTCCCATGCAGGTAGACATCAAATCCACTCTTAACAATGTATTAAGGGACTAATCTAGTAGAAATGACACCAATACTAATGTCGGGTCAGATAAAAACCCCTATAGAAATCGGCATTGAATACAAAATGGAGTTGGAGACCAGAGTATTGTATGGTACTCCTAGCTGCAATAGCACACACATAGAAAATAGGGGACCCTCGTCGTCCAATGAATCAGGGCCAATGCCAGGCAATCTGAGGACGGGAAACAAACATCAAGGGTGGTTCCATTACCTTTGATTGGCCCGTGATCAACAACAGTAGCGCCAACAACAGGAAGAAGAGGAGCGACAATGGTGGTAGGAGCAGCAGGCGACAACGGTGGTAGGAGTGGCAGGCATTTGCGGCAGTAGGCGAGCAGTGCAGCAATGGCAGGATCAGTGCAGCGGAGAGGAATCGCCAGAGCCCTAACTCTTGAAATTGGGAATGAAACAGAGAAAGGGGAAGAGTCTTTCACGTGGGCGCTATTCATTTAACAATCGACTTCAGTTATTAAAAACAACCGACACTTAAAATAAAAGGTGTCGACCACCACACAAAAACGGACACCTATGTTCAATGATAGTCGTCAGTTCCAACTAGAAAAACTGACTTCTACCTACATATGCCAACAAAAAAAATGTTCTTGAATTATGACCATAGTCGTTGGTTGCCGTAGAAAAACTAATGCCAAAGGGGGGTGAAATTTTTTTTGGAGACAGTGCGTGAAAACACATCAACATTGGTTATTACAAGATCACCGACAATAAAAGTGTGCCAAATTTCTGTCTCACAAAAAACCTTTAGTCATCGGTTGATTTGTTAACATCCGACGCCATATGTTAAATTTTGGAGGCAATTTTTTTTCACTGGAAAATTCAGATTTGCCAATTGATTTTAGGCGTCAGTTGCTTATTGAGGAACCGATGCTAAATAAAAGTGATACCTGTGTCTGGCCTCTATTCAAAGATAGATGTCAGTTTGTGTATTTAATCGACATTGTAGGATTTAGGCGTCCGTTTCTTGGATACAACTGACACCTGTAAATGTGACATTATAAGCCATTTCTGTACTAGTGCACCTTCAGTGATAGTGACTTTTGATTCTTCTAAAGAACCATAATGATGCCCTTTTTGTATTCTATTTGTTTATTTATTTATTTATTCACATGATAAGCTAGAGTTTTGTAATGATTTTTGTTCTAGAATATAAAGTTTTCATTCATGAAATATGACACCGACTGAGAGTACTCTCTCCATGATATTAAGAAATGTGTGTTTGACATGGGTCCTCGAGTTGCATATTGCTACCGGCTCCTTTTTGACAAATCATCCAATTGGGGACAATCTAGAGAACCTATGTATGCATTTTAAGACTCCATTGATAGCTATATGTTTTCATATGTCAAACGCATGTCCCTATCATCCATTTCCATGAATGAAGTTGGAAGGTTGGAACCCCAAGTGGTTTACCTCTAATCCTAATTTGATCACTGGTGTTTCTTCCTTCTAAAAGTTTGTGGCCCATTCTATTATGGGGAGGGCTCTCATCCTAGGGGGGAAGATGGATGATGATCTACTAAATGAGGGTGCCACACTATGAGCTAAAACCATGTCATGTAATGGGTGTGTTAGAGGCAATCCCTGCCCAGCTGGGCCAAGGCACCAGATGTCGGAGACTCCTTGGTAGGTTTTACTCCATACATGCCTTATAGTAGTGATTAACCATGAGCATGTGTATACCATTTAAAGGGATTTTATTTTTTATTTTTTCTTTATAAGGTGTTATTACATATGGGTCATTCCATTAAAGCTTTTTATTCTAGCATTGATGTTGAGGGCCTCAATATGAGAGCCAAGTGTTTTGTATGGAATTAATGTGGTTTTCTTAGCAAGGGTTTCCCATCATGTGACTCCCATATTAGTTCATACAAAACCTTGGTCCCACCTCTTTTCGCAATGGGGCAAGGATATCAACAAGGAGTTTGAACCTCCATACTTCTCTTGACAGTCCTTCCCTTTTTTATTAACCCTATCAGATGTAAGAAATATGGAATCCCCCTAGGTATAGATGTCAAGATGTTGATTGTAAGGATTGGATATGACTTGCCTCTGAGTTACTCATATCCTATGGCATCATCCTATTTGATCATGGTGCTTCTTCTATCTTTATCCCCCACCATGAACATTTTTCAGTGTTTTTATTAGGATGAGCCTATTTCAAGGAGTTATTTTTAGACTTGTGCACTATTTGGGCCTTGGGATAATGTCCTCGCTCCTTTTGTTCTAGGTCCTAGATTCTAGTGTGACCATTCCACTTCAGGGTGCACATGGGTATGTGATTAGGTGTTTTTGTAGATTTTAGGTGCTTTTTATAAGCTTGGAAGCCTTTAGCTCTGTTAAATAGCCTTCTATCAAAGGTTTGCTGGCTAGTGCAGTCTGATTAGTAGTAGTAGATTTTGACAAGGTTGGCATTTTTATGATGAAGATAAATATCTCAATCCATGTCATTCAAGTGTAGGCCACCCTAGTCACAAATGTCATGGACGATGTAACGTCCCACCCGTTTAGGGTTGAACTTGCCCCTGGAATCAACATTCTGAATGACTCATGATACCAGGTCTCCCTTCTAGAAGCTATGTGGTCAAACCGTCTTGTTGAATGCCAGAGCCATTCTTGCTTAATAACATTGTTCATGGTTCAAGGTTTTTTCCCACCGTTCTTCAAGATTATTGAGGTAGTAGACTCGATCTTGAATCCATTCGGTCTTTGGAATATCTATTTCTTGTAATATGTAGTGTGAAGATATATGTATCTCAACTGGTAGGATTGTGATGTTTGTCATTGTACACACCAAAATCCACTAGGGGGAATCCTAGAGTTTAACCTTTTCTAATGATGGTTAATTGGACACAAAGAAACACATAAAATTAGTAGAGAAAGATGTCGGTCCCATAGGAAAATAGTATTAAATTGAAATGATTGTAGTCAATAACATTTAAAATCAACTTTGAGAGAGGTTGATTAAACTTAAATGAAAAATGAAAGTGTAGAAATAAAGTAGTTGATTGGATCAAGGATAAAAGGTATTGGAGGTTCAGGGGATCACCACCATTAACCACATTCCTACATTAGCTGATTCAACTTCTAGTTTTTAATGATTAAATTAGGATCATGTGAATTTTTGTCCTTGTGGAGCACAATGTCACAAGTGTGGGACCTCTCTCAAACTTGGTGTCTCGGCACTTGATGATCCTCCTATGGCCATCCAACAAAATTCTATTTGGGTGATCAATCTGACATTCAAACTTATGGATTAGGGGTCTTGTCACCACAAGTTATAACAAATAAGATAAATTGAGTACAAGATTGTAAACTCGATTAGGGGTCTCATCAAGAGTTTATGGGTTCATTCTTGTTGGGATACAAGGTCTCATCAAACCATAGGAATATAATCTAGTTAACCAAAAAAAAGTACAAAATTGTATGATTTCGTCAAGAATATGTAGTTTCCATTATGGTGTTTGAACTTATGTATCAGGGGTCTCATCACCATAAGTTATAAAAGACAAGATAAATTGGGTAGAAAGATCATTAAAAACCATCTTGGGTCTCATTAGGATATTATGAGTTCATTCTTGTTGGTATCATGGGTCTTTTCACTTGCATATAATATAATCCAACCAGAGAACTGGGAGACCTAACTAAGAGGTTAAGACAAAATAAAACCCAAATAGAAGGCACATACAGCCCAGGAGGAGGTAACCAAGCATAACAACAAAAAAATATGAAAAACCATCATCCAACATAACTAAGATACTACAATAGCATTAAGCCACCCACAAGTTGTGCAGACTCAGAGATTAGATGATGAATCTCCAGGTTTTCCCAAAACTCATGCAAGCTACACCTTCTATTCAGAAGCACTTTCTGTCTTCCACAGTTGCATATAAACAATGGCATCTCTGTCACCCAAACTAGCTCGACGAGAACACCAAAATACACTAATCATGATCAACAAGCAGATGAATCAATCCCCAATACACTCCTTCTCAGATAGCAATAAGAACACCTTCAAGGTAGTAATCAGGAGAATAAGAGAAAAGAAGCACACCACCAGACAACACTGACTAGGACTTAGGTGAGCTCATCAAAGTAGAGAGGGCCAGAGATATTGTCACAGAAGAGGACAGGGACTGTCACATGTCCGTCATCAACCTTGGTGACTTGTCCTCTAATTCGGTCTAAACCGATCGAAGTCCTATGAGTCTGGCATCCAGGCGAACCAAGCTCCCAAGCGTTGAACACCTTGAGGGTGTTCCAAACCCTGACCAACATATTTCCATCCAGTAAAATGCCAAGCCACCAGGATTTTCAAACACTGACTTAGTGGCTCATGCCAAATCCTGCCAATGATCAAAACAGTACTAGCAATAACCCATCCACTGAAATTGTACCTATTAATCATCAACAGACCTTCGCATATCACCACTAATCCATGATTTGGATCCAAACGTCCAGAATAAAAACAAGCTAGAACCAGACAGTGTTGCTGATTACCAGCAGCATATCATCGAACACCATGAGGGTGTTCCTTCTCGCTGCCGCAGGAAGCCAAAGAGGAGAAGAGAGCTACTCCCCTTAGACCCAGACCATGAAGCTCTTGAGATCAGAGAAGCCAATCCTCAGGCTAGCAGGAAAAACCACAGGCCGAGATGGCTTCCTCCATGACAGCGAGCAGGGGATCCGAACAGAGATGGACAATGCCCAATCCGTCAAGAGGAAACCAGCTGCCGCTAAGGCCTCCACCCGAGGCAGTAGCTTCAGGGGGCAAGACCGGAGCACGTCTCCTTGTAAGGGCCGCCATCGGGAAAACTGGGGTTAGACCCAGAACAACCTTTCCGCCGACCAAGCAACCAGGAAAAAGCTTAGCGTCAAAGTTGAAGTCGAAGGTCTGCCATCAACCTGGTTAACCAGAGTTAAGAGGTGCAAGGGAGAAAGGCGGGTGAGAAAACCCCCTTTCTCCATCAACCTGGTTAACCAGAGTTGAAGGAGGCTGAGCATAATGGATATAAGCTTCGGACTTGGTGGGAACACTCTTCTCCATTCGTCTCTCTTGGACAGGATAGGAGGTCGACCAGGTCGATGGTGCGAACCTCGAAGCCCCATCCTAGCTCCCACGCTGCTCCGCTCACCTCTTCATCTAGGGCCGCCAAGAAGGGGAATCCTACTTATGACTAGCATTGATCCTTCTCCAGGGAATCACTACTATCCTCACCAGGGAGATCTTCTGTTTGGGGGCCAGGGGGAGGAAGGCACCGAGAAAGCACTCCATCCCCCAGCGCTGCCGCCGGGGAGACTAGAGAGAAGGCAGAGCGGAAACTAGAGAGGGAAATAGCGGAAAGTTATAGAGCTAGTTTGTCCCCAATCTACTCACCTTCTAATTAAGATAAAATATTGAAGTTAAAATAAAATTAAGATAAAGAACGGGCTATGGGGCTAATCCACATTCCCCAGTTGAGAAACAACTCAGATATAACAGAAATGGAAACAAAGAAACAAACCCTGAGGAGGCTTTGGATTATAGAATATGAGATGCCATTTATGTTTGGTTTCCAACTTCTATTGTAAGGGGGAAAGGAGGGAAAAACTATAAAAATGGTAGATGGTGGCAGCTGGGAAGATTTATTTGCAACGTCGATCAATTGACTAGGAATCTAGTTGGTTTATTTGATTAAATGCATGCTTTGATGGGATGAAACCCCATATTGACTGTTGGCGGTGGCTCAAATTTTCCAAGATCCAGTCTTCCAGTCAGTCAACTCAAAGCCACCCGGTCCATTGGCTTTAACAATTTTCTTTCACTCAAAGGCAAGTTTTACTGCAATATTAGACTTCAAGATTTGAAATTTAACTGGATTTGGATCATGGGTTGATTGACTGGGGAGCTAGTCGATCGTTGGTTTTTAAATTTTTGCTTTGACCTAGTAGTTTTGTATGAAGTAATTAACCTTCCTAATTTGGAGTTTCACGAGATCTAGTTGGCAAGTTGATCGACTGGAATGCCAGTCAATAGATTGGAGTTTTGTGAGGAAAAGAGCTTGTGCAATTGAGCTGACCGACTATGTGTGGCAGTCAATCGAATGGGAGTCCGAATCAAGAATTCACCTCTAATTCTTATGGATTTTTGGAGTGATTGGTTTTTTATCTTGTAAAAACCTCAAAAAACCTATAAAAATCTAATTAAACAAGTAAAAGCTAAAACAAGACAAATAATCCTAAAACTAGGGAATGATAAAAATATGATCCTAAAGTAAGATCTAAAAGATGCAAATAAACTGGATAAATATGCATTTATCAAGTACCCTGAAATTGAATGTTGATCATCATCTAGTAACAAAAAATCATGGGCACCTACCAATTAATACTGACATCTTGTCCTTCTTGCTTGAATAGCACTGCGTGTTTCCTTACCACCTTTTTACAGCCAAGAGACCCTAATTTACTGGAACCACCAAACACAATTTATGCACATTCTCCACCTAAATTTGCTTCACAACTTGCTTTTGTTTCTAGATTTGCAAGGAAATAGATGTTATATCCCTTATGTTATCGGTACTCCCGCATATACTGATGAGGTTTTGCAAAAGACTAGGGTTTGCTTTTTGGTCAGTTGTGGGTATGGAAATTCCCCTCGATAGAAAATGGAGTGAAGGCAAGTATAGAAGGAGGCGACCTCTCCTCTATTCAACTTGAGATCTTTTATTTTTCTTATTGTGATTACATTGACTGTATTGTTTGGGCACTTTGAAATATTTTATTGGTGGTACACACCCATTACATTATGAGGGGTATGGAAGAAGGGCTTCAGGGGGAATGACTTGCCACCTAAACTTGGAGTTTGGGACATCTTTTTGTCTTTTTGATTTTTTTTGTTTTGTTTTGGAAGATGGAGAGATAAGAAGGTGGTGGAAGAAGTGTAGAAGAGAATGAACTTGTGCATTATTGTATTTAGAATTTTAGCTCTTTGGGAGTATTATAACATCAGTTCAGATCATTCTATATAAAGAAAAAATCTAGAAACTTTACAAGCCATTCCACATATCAAATGAAGACACGTTGTGTTGGTTCGTATCTATCCAATGTGGCTTGCCAAATTTTCTAATGAAATAGTACTAATTAAGGTTTTAGGTGACACTTGATTTCTAATAGAGTCAGTGTTATGAAAATGTTGCAAAAACTTACTTCAATCAAGGGGATGTATTTATTACATGCATTTCAAAGAAATTGGCCGAGTAGATATAGGCCTTAAGTAAAGTAAGAAAGGAAAATTTTGAAAATTTCAAAATAAATTACATCATTAAAAAATACTAAAAGGGGAATATAGAGTGGGTGAAATAGGTATCTAACACCCACCTCCACCCCAAAATTGAAAATTTTCTATTCCTGAGCAAAACATAAATTTAGAAAATGGGGAATAAACACACTCAGTTGCCTCCCAACAAATACCCTATCTAAAGTCAAAGGATTTATGGTTGTGTAGTCCACCATGGAGTAGTGGCAACTTGATCTTTTGTAGAGTCTTCATGTTGTCTCGATGACTTACCATTCATCCACTCACCTATCCTTGGTTGGATGCTTGTTTCTTGTAGTTGGCCGAAAATATTGTGATACATGTTTGAATACTAAGGAAAATAGTTGGAGTCACACTTGGATTGTTCCCATTGCTTGATGTACGATGATGAATGAGGATCTGAGATAGATGATAGGATAATGTTGAGGACATGCAAGAGCGAGGTACATTGGATGCATTGTTATCCCCTCATATTGATAGTTGGCGTCTATGGGGGACAGATCTAGTGTTTGGTACACGGAAAATTGACCATTGATGTCACCACATGATTCTTCTTGATAGACATAGGGTATTGTCAATTCATGAGGTGTGTAGTAGTGTTCCTAGATTGGAGTCTACTAGGGAATAGGGGGATCTTGATTGCTAAAAATGTGTCATCTAGAAGCTGCCTCAAGGGAGAGGGGTGGTTCTTCTATGGATTAGGATTTTTCTTCAGGAGAGGAGTATACAAGTGCTCTCCCAATCTTCTTTGCATGGTGATCCTCTTCTGAGGATATCCAACACTCAAGAATAGGTGATTCTTCTTAACGGGGGAGTTGTTGTTGCAATAGAGAAAACTGGATGATGCATTCGAGGAAGTATGCTTCTTCTTTGCTGGGGTACTTTTTGGAGCCCCGAAGAGCATGGAATTCAAAGGACCGGTTCCACTTATAGGTTCAAAAGTCTAGGTTCCACATTAAGTTAAGGCCCTAGCTATAGAGAGGAATGTGCTATAAACGATGAGAGGGTAGTGATGATCTTCCTTAATATATATTACTACTAAATCACAAGAGATGCATACTTCCCTAATATTTATATACCAAATAGCTTATTCGTAGAGGATTTAGCCAGTTGGATAGTTATATAGTTGGGTTAAGTGTCGTTCAGACCAATTTTCCAGCATAGGCTAAGAGGTATGATGGAAATATTGAACCCAAGGTCGGATATCCCCGTTTGGAAGGTAGAATCTCTAATGGATTTCAAGGAGTTATTTTTAGACTTGTGCACTATTTGGGCCTTGGGATAATGTCCTCTCTCCTTTTGTTCTAGGTCTTAGATTCTAGTGTGACCATTCCACTTCAGGGTGCACATGGGTATGTGATTAGGTGTTTTTGTAGATTTTAGGTGCTTTTTTATAAGCTTGGAAGCCTTTAGCTCTGTTAAATAGCCTTCTATCAAAGGTTTGCTGGCTAGTGCAGTCTGATTAGTAGTAGTAGATTTTGACAAGGTTGGCATTTTTATGATGAAGATAAATATCTCAATCCATGTCATTCAAGTGTAGGCCACCCTAGTCACAAATGTCATGGACGATGTAACGTCCCACCCGTTTAGGGTTGAACTTGCCCCTGGAATCAACATTCTGAATGACTCGTGATACCAGGTCTCCCTTCTAGAAGCTATGTGGTCAAACCGTCTTGTTGAATGCCAGAGCCATTCTTGCTTAATAACATTGTTCATGGTTCAAGGTTTTTTCCCACCGTTCTTCAAGATTATTGAGGTAGTAGACTCGATCTTGAATCCATTCGGTCTTTGGAATATCTATTTCTTGTAATATGTAGTGTGAAGATATATGTATCTCAACTGGTAGGATTGTGATGTTTGTCATTGTACACACCAAAATCCACTAGGGGGAATCCTAGAGTTTAACCTTTTCTAATGATGGTTAATTGGACACAAAGAAACACATAAAATTAGTAGAGAAAGATGTCGGTCCCATAGGAAAATAGTATTAAATCGAAATGATTGTAGTCAATAACATTTAAAATCAACTTTGAGAGAGGTTGATTAAACTTAAATGAAAAATGAAAGTGCAGAAATAAAGTAGTTGATTGGATCAAGGATAAAAGGTATTGGAGGTTCAGGGGATCACCACCATTAACCATGTTCCTACATTAGCTGATTCAACTTCTAGTTTTTAATGATTAAATTAGGATCATGTGAATTTTTGTCCTTGTGGAGCACAATGTCACAAGTGTGGGACCTCTCTCAAACTTGGTGTCTCGGCACTTGATGATCCTCCTATGGCCATCCAACAAAATTCTATTTGGGTGATCAATCTGACATTCAAACTTATGGATTAGGGGTCTTGTCACCACAAGTTATAACAAATAAGATAAATTGAGTACAAGATTGTAAACTCAATTAGGGGTCTCATCAAGAGTTTATGGGTTCATTCTTGTTGGGATACAAGGTCTCATCAAACCATAGGAATATAATCTAGTTAACCAAAAAAAAGTACAAAATTGTATGATTTCGTCAAGAATATGTAGTTTCCATTATGGTGTTTGAACTTATGTATCAGGGGTCTCATCACCATAAGTTATAAAAGACAAGATAAATTGGGTAGAAAGATCATTAAAAACCATCTTGGGTCTCATTAGGATATTATGAGTTCATTCTTGTTGGTATCATGGGTCTTGTCACTTGCATATAATATAATCCAACCAGAGAACTGGGAGACCTAACTAAGAGGTTAAGACAAAATAAAACCCAAATAGAAGGCACATACAGCCCAGGAGGAGGTAACCAAGCATAACAACAAAAAAATATGAAAAACCATCATCCAACATAACTAAGATACTACACTAGCATTAAGCCACCCACAAGTTGTGCAGACTCAGAGATTAGATGATGAATCTCCAGGTTTTCCCAAAACTCATGCAAGCTACACCTTCTATTCAGAAGCACTTTCTGTCTTCCACAGTTGCATATAAACAATTGCATCTCTGTCACCCAAACTAGCTCGACGAGAACACCAAAATACACTAATCAGGATCAACAAGCAGATGAATCAATCCCCAATACACTCCTTCTCAGATAGCAATAAGAACACCTTCAAGGTAGTAATCAGGAGAATAAGAGAAAAGAAGCACACCACCAGACAACACTGACTAGGACTTAGGTGAGCTCATCAAAGCAGAGAGGGCCAGAGATATTGTCACAGAAGAGGACAGGGACTGTCACATGTCCGTCATCAACCTTGGTGACTTGTCCTCTAATTCGGTCTAAACCGATCGAAGTCCTATGAGTCTGGCATCCAGGGGAACCAAGCTCCCAAGCGTTGAACACCTTGAGGGTGTTCCAAACCCTGACCAACATATTTCCATCCAGTAAAATGCCAAGCCACCAGGATTTTCGAACACTGACTTAGTGGCTCATGCCAAATCCTGCCAATGATCAAAACAGTACTAGCAATAACCCATCCACTGAAATTGTACCTATTAATCATCAACATACCTTCGCATATCACCACTAATCCATGATTTGGATCCAAACGTCCAGAACAAAAACAAGCTAGAACCAGACAGTGTTGCTGATTACCAGTAGCATATCATCGAACACCATGAGGGTGTTCCTTCTCGCTGCCGCAGGAAGCCAAAGAGGAGAAGAGAGCTACTCCCCTTAGACCCAGACCATGAAGCGCTTGAGATCAGAGAAGACAATCCTCAGGCTAGCAGGAAAAACCACAGGCCGAGATGGCTTCCTCCATGCCAGTGAGCAGGGGATCCGAACAGAGATGGACAGTGCCCAATCCGTCAAGAGGACACCAGCTGCCGCTAAGGCCTCCACCCGAGGCAGTAGCTTCAGGGGGCAAGACCGGAGCACGTCTCCTTGTAAGGGCCGCCACCAGGAAAACTGGGGTCAGACCCAGAACAACCTTTCCGCCGACCAAGCGACCAGGAAAAATCTTAGCGTCAAAGTTGAAGTCGAAGGTCTGCCATCAACCTGGTTAACCAGAGTTAAGAGGTGCAAGGGAGAAAGGCGGGTGAGAAAACCCCCTTTCTCCATCAACCTGGTTAACCAGAGTTGAAGGAGGCTGAGCATAATGGATAGAAGCTTCGGACTCGGTGGGAACACTCTTCTCCATTCGTCTCTCTTGGATAGGATAGGAGGTCGACCAGGTCGATGGTGCGAACCTTGAAGCCCCATCCTAGCTCCCACGTTGCTCCGCTCACCTCTTCATCTAGGGCCGCCAAGAAGGGGAATCCTGCTTATGACTAGCATTGATCCTTCTCCAGGGAATCACTACTATCCTCACCAGGGAGATCTTCTGTTTGGGGGCCAGGGGGAGGAAGGCACCGAGAAAGCACTCCATCCCCCAGCGCTGCCGCCGGGGAGACTAGAGAGAAGGCAGAGTAGAAACTAGAGAGGGAAATAGCGGAAAGTTATAGAGCGGGTTTGTCCCCAATCTACTCACCTTCTAATTAAGATAAAATATTGAAGTTAAAATAAAATTAAGATAAAGAACGGGCTATGGGGCTAATCCACATTCCCCAGTTGAGAAACAACTCAGATATAACAGAATTGGAAACAAAGAAACAAACCCTGAGGAGGCTTTGGATTATAGAATATGAGATGCCATTTATGTTTGGTTTCCAACTTCTATTGTAAGGGGGAAAGGAGGGAAAAACTATAAAAATGGTAGATGGTGGCAGCTGGGAAGATTTATTTGCAACGTCGATCAATTGACTAGGAATCTAGTTGGTTTATTTGATTAAATGCATGCTTTGATGGGATGAAACCCCATATTGACTGTTGGCGGTGGCTCAAATTTTCCAAGATCCGGTCTTCCAGTCAGTCAACTCAAAGCCACCCGGTCCATTGGCTTTAACAATTTTCTTTCACTCAAAGGCAAGTTTTACTGCAATATTAGACTTCAAGATTTGAAATTTAACTGGATTTGGATCATGGGTTGATTGACTGGGGAGCTAGTCGATCGTTGGTTTTTAAATTTTTGCTTTGACCTAGTAGTTTTGTATGAAGTAATTAACCTTCCTAATTTGGAGTTTCACGAGATCTAGTTGGCAAGTTGATCGACTGGAATGCCAGTCAATAGATTGGAGTTTTGTGAGGAAAAGATCTTGTGCAATTGAGCTGACCGACTATGTGTGGCAGTCAATCGAATGGGAGTCCGAATCAAGAATTCACCTCTAATTCTTATGGATTTTTGGAGTGATTGGTTTTTTATCTTGTAAAAACCTCAAAAAACCTATAAAAATCTAATTAAACAAGTAAAAGCTAAACTAAGACAAATAATCCTAAAACTAGGGAATGATAAAAATATGATCCTAAAGTAAGATCTAAAAGATGCAAATAAACTGGATAAATATGCATTTATCAAGTACCCTGAAATTGAATGTTGATCATCATATAGTAACAAAAAATCATGGGCACCTACCAATTAATACTGACATCTTGTCCTTCTTGCTTGAATAGCACTGCGTGTTTCCTTACCACCTTTTTACAGCCAAGAGACCCTAATTTACTGGAACCACCAAACACAATTTATGCACATTCTCCACCTAAATTTGCTTCACAACTTGCTTTTGTTTCTAGATTTGCAAGGAAATAGATGTTATATCCCTTATGTTATCGGTACTCCCGCATATACTGATGAGGTTTTGCAAAAGACTAGGGTTTGCTTTTTGGTCAGTTGTGGGTATGGAAATTCCCCTCGATAGAAAATGGAGTGAAGGCAAGTATAGAAGGAGGCGACCTCTCCTCTATTCAACTTGAGATCTTTTATTTTTCTTATTGTGATTACATTGACTGTATTGTTTGGGCACTTTGAAATATTTTATTGGTGGTACACACCCATTACATTATGAGGGGTATGGAAGAAGGGCTTCAGGGGGAATGACTTGCCACCTAAACTTGGAGTTTGGGACATCTTTTTGTCTTTTTGATTTTTTTTGTTTTGTTTTGGAAGATGGAGAGATAAGAAGGTGGTGGAAGAAGTGTAGAAGAGAATGAACTTGTGCATTATTGTATTTAGAATTTTAGCTCTTTGGGAGTATTATAACATCAGTTCAGATCATTCTATATAAAGAAAAAATCTAGAAACTTTACAAGCCATTCCACATATCAAATGAAGACACGTTGTGTTGGTTCGTATCTATCCAATGTGGCTTGCCAAATTTTCTAATGAAATAGTACTAATTAAGGTTTTAGGTGACACTTGATTTCTAATAGAGTCAGTGTTATGAAAATGTTGCAAAAACTTACTTCAATCAAGGGGATGTATTTATTACATGCATTTCAAAGAAATTGGCCGAGTAGATATAGGCCTTAAGTAAAGTAAGAAAGGAAAATTTTGAAAATTTCAAAATAAATTACATCATTAAAAAAATACTAAAAGGGGAATATAGAGTGGGTGAAATAGGTATCTAACACCCACCTCCACCCCAAAATTGAAAATTTTCTATTCCTGAGCAAAACATAAATTTAGAAAATGGGGAATAAACACACTCAGTTGCCTCCCAACAAATACCCTATCTAAAGTCAAAGGATTGATGGTTGTGTAGTCCACCATGGAGTAGTGGCAACATGATATTTTGTAGAGTCTTCATGTTGTCTCGATGACTTACCATTCATCCACTCACCTATCCTTGGTTGGATGCTTGTTTCTTGTAGTTGGTCGCAAATATTGTGATACATGTTTGAATACCAAGGAAAATAGTTGGAGTCACACTTGGATTGTTCCCATTGCTCGATGTACGATGATGAATGAGGATCTGAGATAGATGATAGGATAATGTTGAGGACATGCAAGAGTGAGGTACATTGGATGCATTGTTATCCCCTCATATTGATAGTTGGCGTCTATGGAGGACGGATCTAGTGTTTGGTACACGGAAAATTGACCATTGATGTCACCACATGATTCTTCTTGATAGACATAGGGTATTGTCAATTCATGAGGTGTGTAGTAGTGTTCCTAGATTGGATTCTACTAGGGAATAGGGGGATCTTGATTTCTCAAAATGTGTCATCCAGAAGCTGCCTCAAGGGAGAGGGGTGGTTCTTCTATGGATTAGGATTTTGCTTCAGGAGAGGAGTATACAAGTGCTCTCCCAATCTTCTTTGCATGGTGATCCTCTTCTGAGGATATCCAACACTCAAGAATAGGTGATTCTTCTTAACGGGGGAGTTGTTGTTGCAATAGAAAAAACTGGATGATGCATTCGAGGAAGTATGCTTCTTCTTTGCTGGGGTACTTTTTGGAGCCCCGAAGAGCATGGAATTCAAAGGACCGGTTCCACTTATAGGTTCAAAAGTCTAGGTTCCACATTAAGTTAAGGCCCTAGCTATAGAGAGGAATGTGCTATAAACGATGAGAGGGTAGTGATGATCTTCCTTAATATATATTACTACTAAATCACAAGAGATGCATACTTCCCTAATATTTATATACCAAATAGCTTATTCGTAGAGGATTTAGCCAGTTGGATAGTCATATAGTTGGGTTAAATGTCGTTCAGACCAATTTTCCAGCATAAGCTAAGAGGTATGATGGAAATATTGAACCCAAGGTCGGATATCCCCGTTTAGAAGGTAGAATCTCTAATGGATCATGAAATTCCAAAAGACCTCGGGTCTTTGCACATGCAAGCCATCTTGCTCTGGACAATATTGGATTACATCCTTGCCAACTGAACCATTTCACTTTCTTCAGTTATGTATTTATGGTTAAGCAGAAGTTTGATGAACATAGTCCACTAGGGCATTTCAGTTGTTGAATCAAGTAACAAAATATTAACATATATCATGGGTTTCTTTGAATTTGTTGAATGTTCTATCTAGTTTGGTTTGGTTTAACCAAGCTTGGTATGACACACGAGGCTTGTCGATGGGGAGATCATGTTCAGGCTCAAAATTTACTAATAAAGATGATTCCCAATATTTATCATTTTTTGCTTGATGAACGAGAATTATTCTCCTCTACAAGGGTATGAACATAGGAATTCATATCCTTGAGTTGCTACAAATGTTTGGGATTTGCTTCTAGTTGACTTGCAAAAACTCATGCATGAGGGTGTTGGTTGGTAGTGAGTTGAACCAATTGGGAGTCAGTTGCCTTCTGATGAGCCATATGTGATTAGATTAATTGTTTTAGATCTCATACATCTTCCTTAGTGGAATAAATGACATTGGGTTGCTACATCTGAGTTGTGTGATTGAGGATCTGAAATTGTTGTCCCCTATTTTAAAATTTCCCTAATAGTTAATTTGGTTTTAGAAATCTTGTTGATTTTTATATTGGAAACATGGAGGTGGACGACCTTAGTAATTCATTTGAGGAGGTTGTTGTTGTGTTGCATTTCTGCACCAACAAGGTTGCCATATTGGAAGCCAAGATGACTCTTTGTTTGAATTGTATTGTATAAAAGTTGGCTTGGAATGCTATGGATGGAGTTGAGATCTTCCATTTATTTCCCATTAATGAGAAATTGACATATGTAAGTCGAGTGATCATGGCCTTGGAAAAACCCAAAAAGATAATATGTAGATTTTACTATTTACTTCTGATATTTAGGATGAAGCCACTATCCTTTTCTTACATATGTGTTGAAAGAGAATTTCATCTGATTTTTTTTCATGGAAAGCATCTTGAAGCTTTTGAAAATGGATTTGACCTCTGAGCTATCCTTGGCCATGGCATCTTTCAGAACTTCTCCTTTATCTTGGCCAGATTGGGCTTGGGTTTCCACACTACTTTTAATCAGTTCCCAAGTGTTGTCGTACCTCTATAACATGACTTTACCTTCATATGAGGTATCTAGTAAGGTCTTGGTAACTTTGTCAACTCCTTGATAGAATCTCTTGATTAGTTGTACTTGGGAGATGCCATGATATGGGAAATAGTGAAGAAGTTCTTTAAATATCTCCCATGGTTCACCAAAGGTTTTGCCTAGAACCATGGTGAATTGCATAATGTGTCCCTAAATTCGATACATGAGGGATGCGAGAAAATATATTTCAAGGAACTTTGCTTGGAGAGCTTGCCAAGTGGTGATGTGATCTCTCTCCTTAGCATTGTACCATATGCTCACTAAGTGTGATAGAGAATACTTAAACAACCATAGTTTGAGGGCGTCATCAGAAACATCCAACATATTATACAAGGAATATAGATAGATGAAGCATAGAATATGATCATGACAATTTTCTCCCATCATTCCAAGAAACGTACTGACTCGAAGGATAGTGATTCATTCTGTGTGCATCTCAAACTATGGGTCATTGATAGAAGAAGGCACCATATGATGTAGTGCACCATCGGTGGAGGGTACTAAGCAGTCCTTAAGTTGCTTCTGTCATTCCTCTTCAAGAAGGGTGGAAGTTTGGGCTTCTAACTCAATGATAGTGGTGACCTTTGATTTGGTGTGATGGCATCTCTCTGTGTGGTTGAGGACTACTCTATCCTCTAGTTCATCTCCTCCTATTGAACCATCCTGAACTTATGGGTTCGGTTCAAATGATGAAATGCCATGTAAATCTTAGGATTAATAGAATGGTGTATCAACAACACTTCTAGAACATCGAATTCACTATTTGATACGTGAGGAAAAACTCTAAAAATAGAAGATTCAAGAAGATAAGAGTGAACATCAAGTGAACAAAAAATCCAAATTTGTTCAAATGGATGGGGGCTCGAAGAAAACACCATTCATCGCGATAATGGTGCCAATATTTGATGTTTGTCATTGAACACACCAAAATCCACTAGCAGGGAAATCCTAGAGTTTAGCCTTTTCAATGATGGTTAACTCGATGCAAGAAATGAGTAATCAATATAGAATGGTGGGGGTCCCACATGACAACATGATTAAATCGAACCAAATGCCATGAAAAATATTTAAAATCCAATTTAAGAGAAGTTGATTAAAACTAAAGCGGGAACCAAAAGTGTAGAAATAAACTAGTTGATTGGATTAAGGATACAAGAAATTGGGGGTTCGGGGAATCATCATCGTAAACCATGTTCTTACATTAGTAGATTCAACTCATTAGTTTGTAATGGTTAAATCAGGACCATGTGGATTTTTGTCCTTTTAGAGAACAATCTCACAAGGGTTTTCCTTCTCTTAAACTTAGGATCTTAATATTTGAGGATCCTTGTCTGACCATCCAACAAAATTCTACCACTTGATCAATCCAACATTCAAACTTATGGATTATGGATATTGCCACCACAATTTATAACAAATAGGATAAAGTAGTTAAAATATTATAAACTCAAGCTTGGGTTTTATCAGGAGTTTATGGATTTATTCTTGTTGGGATCATGAGTCTAGTCATTAAGCAAGAATATACCTAATTAACAAAAAAACAAGTACATAGTTGGATGATCTCATCGTGAATATGTAATTTTCATTCATGTGTTCAAACTAATGGAACATGGATCTTTTCACCACAAGTTATAACAAACAAGATAAACTGGGTAAAAAGATCATAAACACCATCAAGGATCTCGTTAGGATATTATGATTACATTCCTATCGGGATCAAATGTCTCACCTCTAGAAATGAATATAATATATCTAACTAGACAACGAGTGAAAGAACAAATGAAAAACAGTAATCACTTAGTATTGGAGTTAAAATACTCCAATATGTTGGGCTATGGGGCTACTCCCCATGCTCCAGTAGAGAAACTACTCAGACATAATAGAAATGGAAATAAAGGATCATGCCCAGAGGTGGCTTTAGATGATATAATATGAGATGACTTTTATTCATAGATTCTCCCTCCTTTTATAGAGGAAAAGGAGGGGAAAAAACCCTAAAAAGGCTGCTCATGGTGGTTGGGCGGCTTGATTCACAATGTTGGTCAATCGAATGGGAATCATGTTGGTTAAATGTCTTAATTTCATGCTTCTATGGACTAAAACCCTAAAATTGATTGTTGGAGGTGGCTAGAATTTTCTGGATCCGGTGTGCCAGTAGGTAGACTGGAAGCCCAATCAATTGATTGGAAGCCTAGTCGGTTGATTTACTTATACACTCTACTTTCAATCAAAGGCAAGTTTGACTGTAATAATGGCCTTCTCAATTCAAACTTTTACTAGATCTGGATCACAAGTCAATCGACTAGGGAGTTAGTCCATGGGTAGGTATTTAAATACTTGCTTTGAACTGATCACTTCTTCTGTAGTAATGAGCCTCCTCAGTTTGGAATTTAACTAGATTTGGCCCATGAGTCCATTATCTGGGAAGCCAGTCAATCAATTGGAGTTATGGGAGTCAAAGATCTTGTGCAATTGTGTCAACCAACTGGGTGTGTTAGAGGATCGACTGGGAGGTTGAAGATGAGTATAGAGCCTCTAATTCTTGGGCCATTTTTTGAGCTTTTGAGTGATTAGTCATTTATCTAGCAAAAAACCCACAAAATCTAGTAAAAAACTCCAATTAGAGAAGGTAAGAGATACATTAAGAAAATTAACTCCAAATCTAGGGAATGATAACAAAAATGATCCTAAAGAGAGATATAATAGATGTAAATAAGCTAGATGAATATGCAGTTATCAAACAAATTTCATCCCATACACGAGGGGGTATGGTGTAGCCCCAGCGGATGTTTTCATGGAAGTGTAGTAGGTCCACAAAGCCTTTGAAAGATGTTCATGCCAATTGGCATGGAAGTTGATAGTTTTCTTCTGTATCTTGATAAGATTTTTGTTAGTATCTTCTACAACTATGTTCATTTGAGGTGACATTTGATGATGTTTGATCCTTAAAGATCCCACTTAGTGAAGTAATAAATTGCAGCTCGGATGAAGTGATTTCTATTTGAAAACTCAGGATCGATCTTGTTGATCATTTCGATTCCCCAAGATGAGAATGACCAAGGCATGGCCATGTTGTAAAGTTGATTTGTAGGTGAAAGGATGTAGTCCTCATGGATTTGATAGGCTCGACATTTGTAGACAAATTGGTAGTAGTCTATTTCCATGGAGTTCTAGTAGTATCGCAAGAGCTAAATTTTCTTGGCTAGTAGAACTCAATTCATGTGTTTTCCACACAACCTTCTATGGACCTCCTTCATTAAATCTTTAGGTTATGTCTTGTTGACACATCAAAGAAGATATTGATTATATGATCTGTAGTTTAGTTGTTCTTCCCCTACAACATATTTCACAACACTTCACTTGAGTGCCAATTTCTCCCTCTAGGAGAGGTTCTTGTGAACAACATGGCTTGATACATACATCTTTATGTTGTGGAACTGAGCCCTTCTTCATTGTGAGGTGCATTGTCGATGACCATGCAATATACTAGTTGAGTAAGTGTTTTATCTTTGAGAGAGAAGGTCTGACCTTCCTTGATGTCATCCATTAAGTGAGGGTTTCTAGATCATTAGTGAATGCATTCTTCTCTCTTCTAGCAAAGTGGAAGTAAATATGCTCAAAGTCATGATCCATAGAACATATATTCTCTTGGTAAGGTATTAGGTTCTATTGGTGCATTCTTTAATTGTTCTAGATGTGAGATATGACAAGGATCGAGTCACCGTTGACTTAGAGGTGTTGTGCCCCTTGTTGTCTGGCATGCTAGTCCCAAATTGTAGGATTCATATTCAGCCATATTATTAGTGGCGTAGAATTCTAGCCATCTTGTTATTGGTGTAGCTATTATTCACGGGAGCTCTGAAGGACTATGCCTATTCAGGATCCTTTGCGGTTTATGGCTTCATCATAGAATATTGTCCAGGTGTCAGTATACAGAGGGATCCCCATTTATGATGGGTTGATTGTAACATACCTGACCTGGGTTATGAGTTAACCCTAGGTGTTTTGCCTAATTATGTAATTAAGATACTGGTGATTATCTTTTTGCATGTAATTAAGTTCCTAAGGAACATACTTTTCCTTTTCTGTCCCTTTTAAACAATGTTGAATTGATTGTTTTGTAATACAGGGACCTATGTGAAATTTACCCAGTTAGAAGGGTTAACTTGCAATTTGCACATGTTGAGATGTTCCTCTGATGTTGATACATCATAAGAATGATTATGGTAAAGTTTGATGGATTTCCCAAGCTTGAGCACCAAGGTGCAGCTGTGGAAGCAATCCCTGTGCTTGAAACCCTAAATTGGAGTAAAGTGCAATTTACCCAATTTGAGGGGTGCAACTTGTAAAATACACTATCTAAAAATATCTTGTAATACTCGTTTCATCATTTAGAGAAGAAATGATGAAGAAGTCACTTCAATTGAATAATCATATAATGAAAAACACCTTTATGATTGAATAATCAAGGTGTAAGTACTGTAGCCTTTTATGTGTGTGATTTAGTAATAGGTTGATCTTCTTTGACTTCATTTCTAGACCTTAGAAGAAGGTTGTCCTTAGAAATAATAAGAAGGGACGAGCAAAGAAGAAAGGAGGGACTTAGTTGAAAGTGAGGAAAACCTATGTGCCTATGTTGAAATTCCACCCAAGTATATAAGCCCTTTTCCTCACTTAGCAAAGGAATGTTTCTTCCGTTTCCTTCACTGTTCCCCTTGCTCAAACCGACTAAGGAGAGCTCTGGAGCTCAGGAGGACGACCAAGGGAGTGCAAGGTAGGTTTGGATCCTTCCTTTTTCTTAAATTCTTGGATGAAACTCGAATTCAAGGTCAAATTCATGGCTAGCTCACTTAGCTCTATCTTTCTAGCCATCTCTTCTCAACTTTCCGTGGAGGATTCACCTTGGCCGACCTGTGGAGCTTCTAGGATGCCATTAAAGGCTTGGAGATCGAAAGCTTGGAGCTCAAGGAGCAAGATTTAGGTGGATTTTATAACTCTAAACCTATGCTTTGTTATATACATCTTTTCTATGCTTTTAGTTGCTAGTTCTTCTTCTTCCCTATCTTCCCTTGCTTCCTTGCAAGCAAATCCGTGAGGAACTGTTGCTGTTCGTGAGCTAGAAGATGATGGTGTTATTTCCTATGCTTATCCACAATTTTCCACTTTACCATACGACCTCAACCAATTGCCCATACGGTTTACAAAACCGTTTGGTGGGCAAACGGTTTCAAGGTCGTATGAAGGCATACGGTCTCAAGACCGTATGGACGCGTTGACCAAGCGTGGACCGTATGGGAATCCTGTTTATAATTATGAAGGTTAATCACCCACAAAATTTGATAGGTTAACTCCAAAGGAATCGTGAGATATAGGCAAAACAATTAGCAAATTCAATTGAATTTAGTTCTGATTTTCAATCTGCTTAATTTGCCCTTTTTGGGCAAACGGTCTCAAGACCGTATAAGATGGTTGACTAAGTGTTGACCGTATGATATTACTGTTCATAATGATGTTAATTAATAACTCACCAAATTTTATGCACTAATTCCAAACGAGTTAAGAGTTGAAGGTTGATTACTACGGCAAACCCTAATTGAAATCAGTGCAGAAATCACAATGAGCTATTTTGAGGTTTTGGGTTGATTAGCCCAAACGGTCTCAAGACCGTTTGGGGAATCATCCAAACGGTCTCAAGACCGTTTGGGGATCACCCAAGACCGTATGGAGGTCTGGGGTCGAGTATAGTTGACCAATTGAAGGTACAAAGATACCAAATTACATTGCAATTGAGTATTGATGTAAAGATCAACTCAATAAATCAAACCTTGATGAATTTTCACTAGAGTCCAAAGGATGGATGGACAAACGGTCTCAAGACCGTTTGGAACTCATCCAAACGGTCTCAAGACCGTTTAGTGACAACCCAAGACCGTTTGGAGGTCTAGGGTTAAGGTAATTTGATCAATTGAGGGCCCAATTACAATGGGTTATTAAAATAATCAAATTGCTGATTTGTGACTTAATTAAGGTTCAACCCCTATCAAATCAATCTAGATTTTGATGAATTCTTGGGAAAACGGTCTCAAGACCATTTGGAGTATATCCAAACGATCCCAAGACCGTTTGGGCCAAGTTTGAGCCCAATTGGAGGTCAATTGATGGGTTCAACTTCGATTTGATTCACATTGTTGAGTGTTGATGGTTGAACGTTTATAGACCTTAATTGAACCAACTCCAACCCTAATTGGATATCAATTGAGGGTCAATTGAGTGACCAATTGGTTAAGGCTAACCCTAATTGTCTCAATTGGTTAGTGGTTAGCAAGCTTGAGACCAATTGATGGCGTCAACATAGGAAACCCTAATCGAGTTTACCCTTTGAACCACCTTGGAGGTCCATACGATCTTGAGCTTTTGAGGGCATTCGACCTCAAGACCGTATAAGGTCATTCGACCTCAAGACCGTATAAGGTCATTCGACCTCAAGACCGTATAAGGTCATTCGACCTCAAGACCGTATAAGGTCATTCGACCTCAAGACCGTATAAGGTCATTCGACCTCTAGATCGAATGAGGGCATACGACCTCAAGATCGAATGAGGGCATTCGACCTCAAGATTGTATGAAGGTTGAAGGTGTGAAACCTATTGGAGACTTTTGAAGTTAAGTCTGCCTAATGCCTTGAAGGCTTAAATGGTTTAATAGTTGTTCAACCTAAACCCTAATGATACCAAAAGACATTAAGGGTCAAGTGGTTAGTAAATTAAACCATGATGATAATCAATGTGTAATTTACCATAATACCCTTGAAAGGTTCAATTGAGTGAAACCTTATTCTAATCAAACCCTAATCACTTAATAGTGGTGATTTGGTCTATGTTAATCAAAGTGGACTTAACCCAACCTGATCTAGATTGGTGTTATCACCATCTACAAGTATGAGGAGAGAGAAAGTATCTTAAGAAAGAGAAAGTACCATTTTATGATGGAAATTCAAGTAAAGTACCTTCAATACACATGAATGTGCATGATTAGGGTATGATCCACCTATGTGAGATCATGGAACCCTAATTATGATAAATGATGAATCTTAAACTAATCTGAGAGCATCAATGATGATGTTCCTCATACATGATGATGTTATGAGTTCAATTCACCATAATGTGAATAGTAAACCCTAATTCAAGGGTGATGACATGTAATGTGAATAGTAAACCCTAATTCAAGGGTGATGACATGTGAATAGTAAACCCTAATTCAAGGGTGATGACATGCAATATGAGTAGCAAACTCTAATTGATGAGAATCAGAGAACTTAGCTCTTATGACAAGAGTGGAAAGTATATTCTTGTTTTGAATTACCTTTATCAGTTGAATTAACCATGCAGGTTCTGATATGAAGGTGATCATATCCAGGTATGAATGATGATACTATATTCATTGAAAGCATGTTGTTAGCTTTATGAATAGTAAAATATCTTGATGCCTTGTCAGTGGCATCCTATGTTTTAATGGGATGTAAGAGCCATGAATACCATCAAGGTCATGCTTTAGAGATGACTTGTGATGAGTATACTGAGAAGTGATGATTTATGTGAGTTAGGTTTGTTACATTTAGTATTCTACTTTCATAGCTGTTATGCTACTATTATTGTTTGAAGAACAATGTATGATGTAAAAGAATACTGAATGTACCTAACTAATCAACTGAAATGTAGAGCCCTGATCATAGATCCATCATTGTCAGAGATCAAATGATGGTGAAACAGGTTTTCCTACGGGGACTCCTGGAACACATACTGTTGAGTATGTGGGGTATATGGATGTGTAGAACCTTACATCCTAGTGTAGGAATGTGATGTAGATGTATAATCCATCAATCCTTCACTACAAAACTCATACCGTATCAGTGGATGGTAAACATGAAACCTCCTGATGACGAGGAAAACATAGATATTCGTATCAGTGAAGATAAACATGAAATCTCCTGATGACGAAGAGAGTACAGAACGCCACTGTAACTCTAAAATAGCGAAGGACCAGATTACCCTGGTAAGCTATAATAGTAGAGACACAAGATGTCCTACAAGTGATCCTCTTACTGACTGAGGAAGGTGAAGGTCATGAGAATCCGGCTCTTTCAATGACCTAGTATGATACTAAGGCACTTAACAGTGATTGGTTGGGGTATGAGTGGTAAACCTCATCTCCACAGGGCATAATAATAAGAATGTTTGAAAAACATAATCTACATCGTAGTATACCTGTTAAAGGTAACTATGAGCTAATTGATTGATGTTACACTGTATATTGCATATGTTCTTCATACTTGATATATGTTGAGCTCTTGTATACAACTGTATCTGCTATTGAATACTTTGTAAGCTTTTACTGCTTAAGTTATTCTTTGATGTTATAATAAAGCTTCTGGCGGAGAGTTATAACTCTCGCTGGGATAATTATGTACAATTGTCTCACCCCGTAGACTTCAACTTTTTAGGTGGACGTCGAGGACGGAGGAACAGGTCTACAGGTGACCAGTCCCAGCAGCAGCAGCACCAGGAGCAGCAGTAAATCTCAGGTGGAGATTTAGCCTGCCATGTGGTGTAGTTAGAGTCAGTCCTATGTGTCATCTGTACTCTTAGGTCTTGGAGTCTTTTGGTTATGAGTTCTTGAGATTTTGTATCTTGTTGTATATAATTACTCAAGAAGTAATTATCATGAGATGTAAACAGTTTATCTCCTTTTATGAATGAAGCTTTATGGATTCAAGCTCTTGTCTCGAAAAGTTTTAATTTCCCGTGATTTTTGTCTTCCGCTGTTAATCGATTCGCTTCTGCTAAGTTTAAATCGTATTTATATCGTGGTTTGGAGATCAGAGCCCACAATTAGTGGTATCAGAGCTCTAGGTCCGTTGAGTCTATAGAGGCATAGGACTTAGGATGTCGAGTCTATCCTTAGTATATCTTCCTTATCTAATAGAATCTTCTGCTCCTCAGGAGAAGAAGATACATAAGGATGGCATAGCCACATGATGAGTACGTGGAAGAGAGTAGTGCTAGTGCACCTCGAGGCGGTGCAAGGGTTCTAGAAATAGAACAGCCTGCACCTGAGCCACCCTAGTTTGACCCAGCTGACATGGGTAATCTAGCAGTATAGATGATGTTTAGGCAGTTTATGACTACCATGACACACATAACCGATAGGATGCCCATGCCTGCACCTAAGGCACCTGCCCAACCTGAAGGACAAGGTATTGGTAAGACGTTTGAGCGACTTCATCGTGTCGAAGCTACCGAGTACTTTGGGACTGCTGACCCCGCAGATGCTGATCTGTGGTTAACAGAGTTGGAGAAGGCTTTCAGGATTCTTATTATCCCGGAGGCTGAGAAGGTTAGACATGTTGTCTATCTTATCAAAGGCAGTGCTGGTCATTGGTGGAAATGGAAGAGCAGAAGAGACCTGGAATAGAGTTCTCGTGGGAAGAGTTTCGTCGGGAATTTATCAATAGATATTTTCCAAAGACCTTCCTAGATGAGAAGATCTCTCAGTTTGAGAGATTGAGGCAGGGCATGATGAACATTAGCGAGTATGAAGCTAAGTTCATGGAATTGCTGCGGTTCTGTCCGCACATGGCTGCCACAGATGAGGAAAGAATCAGGAGATTCGAGAAGGGTTTGAATGCTGATATGTCAACCCCTGTGTCTGCCTTAGAAAACTGAGAGAGATTCTCTACCTTCATTGAGTCAGTACGAAGGATAGAGAGATCTGTGGTTGAGAAGAGGCAAACCCAGAAAATATATCCACAGTTCCAGGTTTCTTCATCTAGGGATTTCAAGAAAACTAGATTCTCTGCACCTAACCCTCCACCACCCAGATCGAGTTCTCAAACTCAATGGTCACCAAGCAGAGGTAGAGGACGGAGTCAACCGCTTCAAGGGACTCACAGTTCTGCATCGATGTCAGTTACTGGACCACCCCGACCACAACAACAGGAGAGGAGATGCTACAACTGTGGTAAGGTGGGACACTTGATGAAGGATTGCCGTTCTAGGCCTGTCAGTGTGACACAGCCTCCGAGACAGAATCAACAAGGATCTCAGAGAATGCAATCTCAAGGAGAAGCTCAAGGACGTGGACAAGCGTCTCAAGCTGGATCATCAACACCACCTCAACACCAGGCGACAGCGAGGTTCTATGCTATAAACCCACCAGATGCAGTGGTCAATCCACGGGTAGTGGCAGGTCAGATGGAACTTTTATATCCTGATATGTCTACATCCTGTGTTGTATCTGTTCTGATTGACCCGGGTGCTACGCACTCTTTCATCACTCATAGAGTGATTCGTAACTGCAATGTGACTGTTAGACATAGGGCAGATAGTTTGTTGTTGGAGAATCCGTTGAGTGGGTCTGCCGTTTTGCAGGAGGTATGCTCTCCCTGCATCCTCTTCTTTTCTAACCATCGCATTCAAGTGGATCTTATACCGCTTGATATGCAAGGATTTGATATAATCCTCGGTATGGATACCTTAGAGAGGTATAGAGTTGTATTGGATTGTGAGTCCAAGTTGGCTGTGTTTGCTGATGAAAGCAACACATGGATCTTTCAAGGTGAAAGAAAGATTCTGCCCACTTGTCTTGTGTCAGCTATGGTTGCTGATAAGCTGTTGAGGCAAAGATGTTATGCATTCTTGGCCCATGTGGTAGATGTTACCAAGGAAAATTCCAATCCTGCCGAAGTTCCCATAGTCAGGGAATTCGAGGATGTGTTTCCTGAAGAACTTCCTGGTATACCACCACTTTGGGAGATTGATTTTGAAATCAATCTGATCCCAAATATGAAACCCATAGCCCAGACTCCGTATAGGATGGCGCCTGCCGAGATGGCAGAACTCAAGAAACAGCTTCAAGAGTTACTTGAGAAGGGTTTTATCCGACCGAGCACGTCACCTTGGGGTGCTTCGGTCTTGTTTGTTAAAAAGAAAGATGGGTCAATGCGGTTGTGCATTGACTATAGACAACTCAATAAAGTAACAATAAAGAACAAGTACCCTCTGCCGAGGATTGATAATCTCTTTGACCAGTTGCATGGTGCAACAGTCTTTTCAAAGATAGACTTGAGGTCTGGATATCATCAACTTCGTATTAAGGATAGTGACATATCCAAGTCTGCCTTTAGGACAAGGTATGGTCACTATGAGTTCACGGTTATGTCGTTTGGACTAACCAATGCACCAGCTGCATTTATGGAACTCATGAATAGAGTTTCCCGACCTTTCCTTGATCAGTGTGTTGTCGTCTTCATAGATGACATTCTGATCTATAGTAAGGATGCTCAGCAGCATGAGCAGCATCTTCGCCAAGCTTTGACCTTGCTAAGAGAACATAAGATGTATGCTAAGTTTAGCAAGTGTGAGTTCTGGCTGCCGGAGGTATCTTTTCTAGGACATGTGATATCTGCCTCGGGAATTCGTGTTGACCCTACAAAGGTAGAATTTGTTCTACAGTGGGAACAACCGAAGACACCGACGGAGATTCGAAGTTTCTTGGGGTTAGTTGGCTATTATCGAAGGTTCATTAAGAACTTTAGTTCTATAGCCTTACCCTTGACCAAGTTAACCCAGAAAGATATTCCTTTTTCTTGGAGTGATAAGTGTCAACAGTCTTTCCAATTGTTGAAGGAGAGGTTGACAAGTGCACCTGTGCTTGTGCTACCTGAACAAGGAAAAGGATATGTAGTATTCTGTGATGCCTCCAAGAATGGACTTGGATGTGTGTTGATGCAGGATAAACAAGTGATTTCTTTTGCTTCTCGACAGCTTAAGAAACACGAGGAGAATTATCCGACACACGATCTGGAGTTAGCTGTTGTGGTTCATGCCTTGAAGATCTGGAGGCATTATCTCTACGGAGAGACATTCCAGATTTTCACAGACCACAAGAACCTTAAGTATATCTTCTCTCAGCATGAGCTTAACATGAGACAACGCCACTGGATGGAATTAATCAAGGACTACGATTGTACGATTGATTACCATCCGGGGAAGGCTAATGTGGTTGTTGATTCCTTAAGTAGGAAATCAGCAACATCAACCATGGAAAGAGCACAACTAAACTCTTTAGTATGCTCTAAGAGAGATATGCTTATCTCTTTAAGGCAAGACAATGTACAGTTGAAGGTGTCATTGTTAGCCGGGTTGTTGGCTGAGATGCATATTAAACCTACCCTAAGAGAGCAGATTAAGGAAGCACAACAGGTTGATGCTGAAGTTCAACAGATTAGGTCAGAGTATGGAAATGAGAAGCGAGATGGTTTCCATGACTCGGATGATCATGTAGCATGTTATCATGGGAGGATGATAGTGCCAGATGTGGATAACTTGAGGAAGTTAGTCCTGGAAGAAGCTCATTCTTCGATGTATGCTATGCATCCAGGGAGCACCAAGATGTATCGTAATTTGAAAGATCTATATTGGTGGCCTGGAATGAAGAAGAATGTTGCAGAATTTGTTCTGAGGTGTCCTGTGTGTCAGCAAGTTAAAGATGAACACCAGGAGCCTGCAGGAACAATGCAACCTTTACCCATACCACAGTGGAAGTGGGATCATGTCACCATGGACTTTGTTGTTGGCCTACCCAGGACAAACAAAGGACATGATTCCATTTGGGCAGTTGTAGATAGGTTGACTAAGACAGCGCATTTCTTACCTGTCAAAACAACCTTTTCTGCTGAAAGGTTATCACAGTTGTATGTGCAAGAGATAGTGTGTTTGCACGGTGTTCTTGTCACAATAGTTTTTGACAGAGGTCCTCAGTTTACAAGTCATTTTTGGGAACAGTTACACAGAGCCTTAGGCACCAAGCTAAGGTTTAGTACGGCCTTTCATGCACAGACTGATGGACAGTCAGAAAGGACCATACAGACCTTAGAAGACCTGTTGAGAGCATGTGTTCTCCAGTTTACCAGAAGTTGGGATCTACACCTAAGCTTGATAGAGTTTGCCTATAACAATAGCTATCAACATAGTATTGATATGGCACCTTATGAAGCCTTATATGGTAGACGTTGTAGATCACCTTTGTATTGGTTTGAGACTGGTGAACATCAGTTGTTAGGTCCTGATCTTGTGCAGTAGACCACAGAGAAGATTAAAGTAATACAACAACAGATTAAGACTGCACATGATAGGCAGAAATCTTATGCTGACCAACGTCGTAGACCCTTAGAGTTCCAGGTTGGAGACAGAGTGTATCTCAAGGTCTCGCCTTGGAAATGAGTCCTTCGTTTTGGAAGGAAAGGGAAGTTAGCTCCTAGATTTATGGGTCCTTATCCAATCATTGAACGGATTGGAAAAGTAGCCTATAAACTAGAGCTGCCACCAGAGTTACATAGGCTACATCTTGTGTTTCACATTTCTATGCTAAAGAAATGTCACCCTGATACTGAGTCAATTCTACAACCTATGGAGGTAGAATTGAATGATAATATATCTTGTGAGGAAGGACCGATGTCAATCCTTGATAACAGAATTAAAAAGTTAAAGAAGAAAGATATAAGCCTTGTGAAAGTCCTCTGGAACCACCGTGGTGTTGAAGAAGCCACTTGGGAACTAGAGGATTAGATGAGAAGGAAGTATCCTGCCCTTTTCTCTTAATATGTTTTATCGATTTCGGGGACGAAATCCTTGTAAGGGGTGGATAATTTGTAACATCCCTGACCTGGGTTATGAGTTAACCCTAAGTGTTTTGCCTAATTATGTAATTAAGATACTGGTGATTATCTTTTTGCATGTAATTAAGTTTCTGAGGAACATACTTTTCCTTTTCTGTCCCTTTTAAACAATGTTGAATTGATTGTTTTGTAATACAGGGACCTATGTGCAATTTACCCAGTTAGAAGGGTTAACTTGCAATTTGCACATGTTGAGATGTTCCTCTGATGTTGAGACATCATAAGAATGATTATGGTAAAGTTTGAGGGATTTCCCAAGCTTGAGCACCAAGGTGCAGCTGTGGAAGCAATCCCTGTGCTTGAAACCCTAAATTGGAGTAAAGTGCAATTTACCCAATTTGAGGGGTGTAACTTGTAAAATACACTATCTAAAAATATCTTGTAATACTCTTGTCATCATTTAGAGAAGAAATGATGAAGAAGTCACTTCAATTGAATAATCATATAATGAAAAACACCTTTATGATTGAATAATCAAGGTGTAAGTGCTATAGCCTTTTATGTGTGTGCTTTAGTAATAGGTTGATCTTCTTTGCCTTCATTTCTGGACCTTAGAAGAAGGTTGTCCTTAGAAATAAGAAGAAGGGACGAGCAAAGAAGAAAGGAGGGACTAAGTTGAAAGTGAGGAAAACCTATGTGCCTACGTTGAAATTCCACCCAAGTATATAAGCCCTTTTCCTCACTTAGCAAAGGAATGTTTCTTTCGTTTCCTTCACTGTTCCCCTTGCTCAAACCGACTAAGGAGAGCTCTGGAGCTTAGGAGGACGACCAAGGGAGTGCAAGGTAGGTTTGGATCCTTCCTTTTTCTTAAATTCTTGGATGAAACTCGAATTCAAGGTCAAATTAATGGCTAGCTCACTTAGCTCTATCTTTCTAGCCATCTCTTCTCAACTTTCCTTGGAGGATTCACCTTGGCCGACCTGTGGAGCTTCTAGCACGCCATTAAAGGATTGGAGCTCGAAATCTTGGAGCTCAAGGAGCAAGCTTTAGGCGGGTTTTATAACTCTAAACCTATGCTTTGTTATATACATCTTTTCTATGCTTTTAGTTGCTAGTTCTTCTTCTTCCCTATCTTCCCTTGCTTCCTTGCAAGAAAATCCATGAGGAACTGTTTCTGTTCTTGAGATAGAAGATGAGGGCATTATTTCCTATGCTTATCCACAGTTTTCCACTTTACCATACGACCTCAACCAATTGCCCATACGGTTTACAAAACCGTTTGGTGGGCAAACGGTTTCAAGGTCGTATGAAGGCATACGGTCTCAAGACCGTATGGCCGCATTGACCAAGCGTGGACCGTATGGGAATCCTCTTCATAATTATGAAGGTTAATCACCCACAAAATTTGAGAGGTTAACTCCAAAGTAATCGTGAGATATAGGCAAAACAATTAGCAAATTCAATTGAATTTAGTTCTGATTTTCAATCTGCTTAATTTTCCCTTTTTGGGCAAACGGTCACAAGACCGTATAAGATGGTTGACTAAGCGTTGACCATATGAGATTACTGTTCATAATGATGTTAATTAATAACTCACCAAATTTTATGGACTAATTCCAAACGAGTTAAGAGTTGAAGGTTGATTACTAGGGAAAACCCTAATTGAAATCAGTGCTGAAATCACAATGAGCTATTTTGAGGTTTTGGGTTGATTAGCCCAAATGGTCTCAAGACCGTTTGGGGAATCATCCAAACGGTCTCAAGACCGTTTCGGGATCACCCAAGACCGTATGGAGGTCTGGGGTCGAGTATAGTTGACCAATTGAAGGTACAAAGATACCAAATTACATTGCAAATGAGTATTGATGTAATGATCAACTCAATAAATCAAACCTTGATGAATTTTCACTAGAGTCCAAGGGATGGATGGACAAACGGTCTCAAGACCGTTTGGAACTCATCCAAATGGTCTCAAGACCATTTAATGACAACCCAAGACCATTTGGAGGTCTAGGGTTAAGGTAATTTGATCAATTGAGGGCCCAATTACAATGGGTTATTAAAATAATCAAATTGCTGATTTGTGACTTAATTAAGGTTCAACCCCTATCAAATAAATCTATATTTTGATGAATTCTTGGGCAAACGGTCTCAAGACCGTTTGGAGTATATCCAAACGATCCCAAGACCGTTTGGGCCAAGTTTGAGCCCAATTGGAGGTCAATTGATGGGTTCAACTTTGATTTGATTCACATTGTTGAGTGTTGATGGTTGAACGTTTATAGACCATAATTGAACCAACTCCAACCCTAATTGGATATCAATTGAGGGTCAATTGAGTGACCAATTGGTTAAGGCTAATCCTAATTGTCTCAATTGGTAAGTGGTTAGCAAGCTTGAGACCAATTGATGGCTTCAACATAGGAAACCCTAATCGAGTTTACCCTTTGAACCACCTTGGAGGTCCATACGATCTTGAGCTTTTGAGGGCATTCGACCTCAAGACCGTATAAGGTCATTCGACGTCAAGACCGTATGAGGTCATTCTACCTCAAGACCATATAAGGTCATTCAACCTGAAGACCGTATAAGGTCATTCGACCTCAAGACCGTATAAGGTCATTCGACCTCAAGACCGTATAAGGTCATTCGAACTCAAGATCGAATGAGGGCATACGACCTCAAGATCGAATGAGGGCATTCGACCTCAAGATCGTATGAAGGTTGAAGGTGTGAAACCTATTGGAGACTTTTGAAGTTAAGTCTGCCTAATGCCTTGAAGGCTTAAATGGTTTAATAGTTGTTCAACCTAAACCCTAATGATACCAAAAGACATTAAGGGTCAAGTGGTTAGTAAATTAAACCATGATGATAATCAATGTGTAATTTACCATAATACCCTTGAAAGGTTCAATTGAGTGAAACCTTATTCTAATCAAACCCTAATCACTTAATAGTGGTGATTTGGTCTATGTTAATCAAAGTGGACTTAACCCAACCTGATCTAGATTGGTGTTATCACCATCTACAAGTATGAGGAGAGAGAAAGTATCTTAAGAAAGAGAAAGTACCCTTTTATGATGGAAATTCAAGTAAAGTACCTTCAATACACATGAATGTGCATGATTAGGGTATGATCCACCTATGTGAGATCATGGAACCCTAATTATGATAAATGATGAATCTTAAACTAATCTGAGAGCATCAATGATGATGTTCCTCATACATGATGATGTTATGAGTTCAATTCACCATAATGTGAATAGTAAACCCTAATTCAAGGGTGATGACATGTAATGTGAATAGTAAACCCTAATTCAAGGGTGATGACATGTGAATAGTAAACCCTAATTCAAGGGTGATGACATGCAATATGAGTAGCAAACTCTAATTGATGAGAATCAGAGAACTTAGCTCTTATGACAAGAGTGGAAAGTATATTCTTGTTTTGAATTACCTTTATTAGTTGAATTAACCATGCAGGTTCTGATATGATGGTGATCATATCCAGGTATGAATGATGATACTATATTCATTGAAAGCATGTTGTTAGATTTATGAATAGTAAAATATCTTGATGCCTTGTCAGTGGCATCCTATGTTTTAATGGGCTGTAAGAGCCATGAATACCATCAAGGTCATGCTTTAGAGATGACTTGTGATGAGTATACTGAGAAATGATGATTGATGTGAGTTAGGTTTGTTACATTTAGTATTCTACTTTCATAGCTGTTATGCTACTGTTATTGTTTGAAGAACAATGTATGATGTAAAAGAATACTGAATGTACCTAACTAATCAAGTGAAATGTAGAGCCCTGATCATAGATCCATCATTGTCAGAGATCAAATGATGGTGAAACAGGTTTTCCTACGGGGACTCCTGGAACACATATTGTTGAGTATGTGGGGTATATGGATGTGTAGAACCTTACATCCTAGTGTAGGATTGTGATGTAGATGTATAATCCGTCAATCCTTCACTACAAAACTCATACCGTATCAGTGGATGGTAAACATGAAACCTCCTGATGACGAGGAAAACATAGATATCCGTATCAGTGAAGATAAACATGAAATCTCCTGATGACGAAGAGAGTACAGAACGCCACTGTAACTCTAAAATAGCGAAGGACCAGATTACCCTGGTAAGCTATAATAGTAGAGACACAAGATGTCCTACAAGTGATCCTCTTACTGACTGAGGAAGGTGAAGGTCATGAGAATCCGGCTCTTTCAATGACCTAGTATGATACTAAGGCACTTAACAGTGATTGGTTGGGGTATGAGTGGTAAACCTCATCTCCACAGGGCATAATAATAAGAATGTTTGAAAAACATAATCTACAGCGTAGTATACCTATTAAAGGTAACTATGAGCTAATTGATTGATGTTACACTGTATAGTGCATATGTTCTTCATACTTGATATATGTTGAGCTCTTGTATACAACTGTATCTGCTATTGAATACTTTGTAAGCTTTTACTGCTTAAGTTATTCTTTGATGTTATAATAAAGCTTATGGCGGAGAGTTATAACTCTCACTGGTACAATTATGTACAATTGTCTCACCCCGTAGACTTCAACTTTTTAGGTGGACGTCGAGGACGGAGGAACAGGTCTACAGGTGGCCAGTCCCAGCAGCAGCAGCACCAGGAGCAGCAGTAAATCTCAGGTGGAGATTTAGCTTGCCATGTGGTGTAGTTAGAGTCAGTCCTATGTGTCCTCTGTACTCTCAGGTCTTGGAGTCTTTTGGTTATGAGTTCTTGAGATTTTGTATCTTGTTGTATATAATTACTCAAGAAGTAATTATCATGAGATGTAAATAGTTTATCTCCTTTTATGAATGAAGCTTTATGGATTCAAGCTCTTGTCTTGAAAAGTTTTAATTTCCCGTGATTTTTGTCTTCCGCTGTTAATCGATTTGCTTCCGCTAAGTTTAAATCGTGTTTATATCGTGGTTTGGAGATCAGAGCCCACATTGATCATCCCTATATCTTTTTCTGGAAATTCATACTCATGAGCTACTTCTTTCAGTAACGGGGAATCTACCAATTGATCTATAAGGACTTGTCCTTTGACTGCTTTCATCGACATATAGGTAATGACATATTCTAATAACATTAGTTTCCATTTAGCACATCATCTGGTCAGAGTTGGAAATTCACATAAATAGTGGAGTGGATCATGCTTGGCGATTAGATATAGAGGATACATAATTAGATAACGATGTCACTTACTTGACATGTGGATCAAAGCCCATAATATTTTCAATTGTAGTGTAGTGAGACTCTAAGTTGCTGAAATTCTTGGATAGGTAGTAGATAGCATGCTAACCATTAGTTATTGTTTCACTTAAGACTCTACCCATTGATGTCTCACAAATATATAGGCACATCATGAGAGGATAACCAGGTATAGCCCGCCTCAACACTAGATGGATTTATGAGGTAATCTTTGAGCTTCTGGATCATTGCCTCACATTATTCTTTTTTTATTAGAAAGTGTGGGACCCCTTTTCTATTTATATGGAAAAAAAGTTTAACAATGAAGGAGGGACAAGATAGGAATGTACATAGTCATGTAAAAGTGTATAGTACTATACAAGTAATCACCTAGTTACTTTGGAAAAAAAGAAATAGATTTTCTATGTATACTATCTCAAACTTTTTGGGCATGCTCCTTCTTGTCTATGAAATACCTATAATCTCTCTTTTTAAATGTAATTAAGGATGGAAAGAGAAATATAGTTTTGAATGTTGGAAGAATTAAGTAACGAATACTAAATACCTATAGGAACCTTTGCAATAAAACCTACCCTCTAAAAATGACAAATAGAAGTCCAGTACTGACAACTAAAGCTACATGACTCATGGATTTAATGTCTCATCACATAGAAAGCACCAAGAAGTGATGATAAGGTCCCTGCTTTGAATAATATCATGCATCGAAGGCCTATTATGGAAGATATTCCACCCATTGATCAATGACTTTCTTGGGTTAGACTAGAACCACGATGAATCATGAAATAATCTCTATAGTCTTTGTCTTTCATTATTTGTCTATAGAGTCATAATTTTTCTTTAACAACTTGGAGATTGGTCACATATAGTTGTGAGTTTGGCGGTGAATCGGTTGATGTACTAGAGATGTCTGAGCATGCCTCATATATCCTTATTAGTTCTAGGGGAAGGAATTTCATGAATGGCCAGAGATTTTCCAGGATCCACCTTGATCCCTCTTTGGATGACAATATATCCTAGTAGGTTACCAAAAGTAACCCTAACGGTGCATTTGGTTGGATTTAGGTGCAAAGAGAATCATTGTAGTCATTGAAATAGCTTCACAAGGTTGGTGATGTAGTCCTTAGGACTATAGAGATCATGTCATTCACATAGAAATTCCACCTCTTTGTGCATCATGTCATGAAAGAGGGCAACCATTGCCATTTGACATGTAGTTGTAATGTTCTTGGGATCAGACGACCTGACTCGATAGAAGAGAACTCCCCATTCCATGATAAAGGTAGTCTTTTCTTTGTCTTCTTTTTCCATCTTGATGTAATTGTAGTTGACGAATCCTTAATGTGAAGTTGAGCACATGGCTAGCCATGTTGTCAACAAGTACGTCTATTTTGGAAGCTAAAAATCATATTTTGGATATGTCTTGTTGAGGTTGTTGTAGTCCATGCACATTCGTATATTGCTATCTTTCTTTACAATGATGGCAAGCCATGTAGGATATTTGGCCGATTCTAAGAAACCAACATTGTATTTATTTTGGACTTCCTCAATGATCTTGAGGCTTGGTTATAGACGCATCTATCTAGCCTTCTATTTGATGGAGTGAATGATAGGGATGGTGGATAGTTAATGTAAAATGATTGCTTTGTCCAACCCAGACATGCCAGAATTTCTCCAGGAAAACACATCATTGTAGTGGCATAGAAGCTTAATTAGTTGATCTTTAGTGTTTTGCAATAGACTTGCCACACTTGACTTTGTGTTTCTCAGGCCTGAGAGGAGATTAACCTTCTTTGTCTTATCTTTAATATGAAAAGGTTGATGCTCCTTTGCCATGTACTATGGGAAAGGGATGTCTTTGAACTCAGCTTGTTTGTCATTTTATATCTATGCCACCTCACTAAAGTAGTTGTCAAACTCTTAAAGAGCTTGCTTGTCTTCAAATTCTTTTGGGTTTCTAAATTTGGTGATTTTTTGGGTTTTTTATATTTTGAAAACTTTTTAGATTTTGCCGGGATGAGTGGGATGTGATTGAGTGTGGCAAAACATCCACTCTAGAATATCTAGCATGTGTTGTTCCTCTAACATACTTTTTTTGAGTGTGAGGGGAAACCTAGCCCTGAGGACGTTGTGGTCATCCACACATTAGAACTAGAATTCCTCTCCTCTTTGGATAGGATGAATGAAATTTTGTGGGTCTTCCACGGCCTTGGTGTCAAAGATTGCACTGATCCCCCATCATTCGATCATGTTATGGGAATTGTCTTACTTATCCCATGTGACACCAAAGTATTCTGTAGTGACCTCAGAGTATATAGTCTTAGGTGACATCTTGGATAGACTACCCAGGGAAAATCTAGAAAGGATCAAAATAGTTTCTTCAGGTGGTGCCTACACCCCTTCAAGTGTTTGATCGATGACCTTCTCCTGGCCAACATGGTCATCTTGATGGTGTGTGATGCCTTTATTGATATCATAATTCTCAGGGCACAACTTTTTGAAAATTGGTGTAGGCATTTTTTAATTTCATCCTCACTTAGTGGGATGTGTTGGATCAGAGGGCCCTAGTGGGTGGTGAATAGAGCTTTAAAACTTGAACAAAACTAGTTAGACATTCAATTTACTTCAACTAGGCATAATTGCAAATTCTCAATTTGATGGCAATCTAAGAATACATAGAAAGGATGAGAAAAATTGAAAGAAACTAATTGAACAATTTGTTTTACAGTGATACCACTCTCCAAACTAGGAGAAAGTCCACTACCTAGAGAGGTTAAGATCTTGGATTATTTAAGCTTATCTACTCCTTATACTCACTTAAAGAGTTACAACAAATGGCCTTGCATTTCCAGGACAAGGATACCCAACTTCCCTTTAATGTCAAGGGAGCCAACAACCTTACAATCAAGGTCTTACCTATCTAAGAGATAGTCTTCTACCGCACAAAGGTCTTACCCACTCTTGCAATCAGCTCGATGCCTTCACCAAGGTCTTCCCCTTTCATGCAAAGAGTTTTTGGCCTTAAGGCTTTACCCACTCAGCTCCTTGGATCTTCTGCATTGATCATATCCTTCACTCATAGTAGACTTGAGCACATATTTATCGAGCTGAAGAAGCATGCTCCTTCTCCTTCTCTTAGAGAAGCTTTCACCAAGAAAGAGCTTTTAAGAAAGGGATGGGAAAGATGGAAGCTTGAGATCTTTACAAGCATACAAATAGGTAGCTCTCTTCACACAGGACCTATCTCACTCATAATGATGAATTGGGTTGTAATCAAGATAGAGAAAATGGCATCAAGTGGACTAATAACACTCAACTATAGAAAGGACTTTGAATAGCATGAAAGAGCAACCTTGGAATGAAGTCCAAGATGTCTTATTTATAGCTTGGGGTGTCCACTAGAGTGTGGGAATACTTGTACACATTCACTAGCCTTATGGAAGTTTGCAATAGTTACAATTTCAAGTTTTGCACCCCTCTAACGGTTAGAATCACTTTTTTTGTATTCTTCATCCAATGCATTCGATCGAGTTTCAATAAAGATAAATTGACTGATCCCACTATATGAAAAAGTCAATTTAAATCATTGGTCGAGTTTATCCCGGGGTAACTTGACCGATCCACTTAAACTGAGTTTTCTCTACAAAGTGATCGATCGAGTTCTGTGAAAGTGAAACTCAAGCAATCAACATTCATTCTCAAAATCCATCAGGGATTGGTCGAGTTTTCAACTCGACCGATGAAGTGCCTATGATGAATTTTACAAAATTAATTTGAAGTGATCAAACATTAGAATTAAGTGTTCCTGATTTTTTCTCATGTTAGTTACAAGTCATATCATCAATATATGTGATTACAAAAATATTTTCATGTGATTTGGAGTTTTTTTCCAAGTTTCACATCTGGATTGATTTTGAGTTGAACTAGAGCAAGCTAGGGCTTGAGCGATTTGATCATTTTCATGTACCTAATGCCTGAAATCAATCTTAAACAAACATATTAGATACATATGATTGGAATGGTTGAGTCATTATCAAAATACAGAAAATGTTCAACACTTAGGTCAACATTCTCCCCCTTTTTTAACATTGTCCTAAGTGTTGAACATTGTGTAATATATTGTCTTACTTAGTGATGATTTTGGTTGAATAAAAAAGGGCATCTTTTAATGGTTAGACAAATTTGGTAACTTAATTACTATAATACTTGAAGGGAAAATATGTGAACATATATGTGTCACCATCAAATAAGTTCATTTGACAATTACATGAACTCATCATGAATGCTTTGCCAAGTCATGTTTAATGGGTAAAGTAAATAAAAGGAAATATGAAGGATAAACCATGTAATCAAGGGTGCAATGAAGTAGAAAGTAAGTAATATTAAAAATGAAAACTTCTAAAAAGGAGGGAAAATTTTCGTGAAGATTATATATATATATATATACAACAAATATCAATGTTTTTCCATGCTATAGTATAGAGTTTATCCACGCTAAAAAGCGTGGAAATTTATAATATCCACACTCAATATAGCATAGAGATAGTGTGGAAAAAAGAAGAGTAAAGAATTACCCATGCTTTTTCGTGTGATATTTTTTTCACAAAATATTCGCTGGCGTTCAATTATTCACACTTTTTGGTGTGGATTTTTATCCATCTTTTTTGTGTGGGAACTAATTATCCACATTTATTAGGGTGGAAAAATTGTTATCTTTTTTCACATATTTTTTGGGTAAAACTCTTATCTACGTTAAAAAGCGTGGAAAACTTTACAAGAATGTCATACAAAGAAAGCAATGTTCATTGTTCATACATCAAAAATTATGAATATTAAAATTATTGCATTAGAAGTCTATATATGTTTATATGTGTATGTGTGTGTCTTATCCTAATTTGAATTGTACATTTCTAATTGTATGAAAATATAAATGTGAAGACATCAATATGTAGACAAACAAATAAAAAACATTTTCATTACTCGATTCTTGTTCTACATATGGAATATACATTTGAAGAGAAAACATAAGCAACTAATATGTAATTGTTCTTTACATAGTGAATAGTCCCAAGAAAAGATACAGCCTAGCTACAACGGTTCAACATTGCTGCGAGCAACGAGTGGGTCACTCCCACAAAATATTGATATACAACAAGGGGTTGATACTGCTCTGATAACTCCACACATATTCTCGTGTGGTATCTCCATTATGCTATACAACGTAGCAGCCACCAGCATAAGGAAGAAGACCACTCAACTTGTTTGTATTTTGAGCTTAAAATTGTATTGCGCTTTAGAACTGTATTTCCTCAATGCGACACCACAATCCCTAAGTAATAGTATAATCATTTAAACACTTTCTCTTCTCTATGGGACTGAGCTTCATCAAGATATATAACATGTCAGTTCTATGTTTTGTCTTGCTCCTCTTGAGTATCAAAGACAGCTGGTCAATATGTCATGACACCAAAGCAGACCACCCAGACGTGAGCCATGCTAGGACTTCCCATCCTCCTTGGCGGCGGCCTTGTCTACAAACCTTCTTTTAGATACAGGGTTGCCCATTGAATTGCATACGTTGAACTCTATTGTGTTTCTCTTGACCTACTTCATGATAAAGGTTGGATTGTCATGGCCTGCTTGAACAAGAAAAGTATGGATCTGGCTCTTGGGGTTGTCACCTCCACTGATTTATGCAACCAGGACATTAACCTTGAAAGGAATGAGAGGTTGGAAGCCATATAAGAACCGGCCAGTTCATGGATCCTCAGTGATGTGGAGCCATACTTCAGAGAGAAACCTTTCTCAGACCTTCAAATTCAATATCTACACACAAGTTTGAATCCAGTTTCAAATTAAGAATAGCAATCATAGTTGAAAATTTGAGATTAGTTGCAATGCTTAGACATATGTCAACAAAATTAAGACATTAATATTCTCTGAGTGGTTTTCAGGTGTCACTCACCTTATAATGGACTAGCTCATCCAACTCTTTTTTTAGGCTTACACACATCTCTGCTCAGTCGAGCTTCATGAAAAACTGCAGATCAGCTTCCAACATTTTCAAGCGTCCATTCTGTCAAGAAAAACAAAACATCGACGTCATTTGTTGGGATCATATGCATTACCCAAAGAGCATAGATACATTAGATGTAGTATGATCCAATAAGCAATCATAACTCTATTAATGGTAGCACAAACTTATAAGGCCTTCCCTTGAGATATTCCCCACAAAACGCGATGGACGGTAGTATATTGGAATATTAGATAGGGTACTTGGGCTACACTAATCTACATCCACTCTATCGGATTTATTTCACAAAAACTCCTGACAAATGATTTTTTGGGCCTTATCAATTGAATATTAAGTTTCATAGAGTTTTCCAGTAGGCTGGACAAATAGATAGAAAGTTGTTACGTTCAAGATAAATCGTACAGTCCTAAAATATTACTTAAGAGGAAAATTGAGATAGGAAAAATATTTTCCTAGTACATACAAGGCAAAAGTATGATAGGTAATGAATTGAAAAAACATGTATTTGAGGGTCATTATAGCCAAAATTGTCATATCAAATGAAATATTCCTAGATGAGTCAGTCAACCAAAGCACCTTGATTCCTTAATACATGCACTTTCATGTGTGAACTACTAAAGAACAAGACCAACCTTATATAATTCTATATTATTGAGGAAATGTCAAAAAATACAAGTAAATTAATAATTCACACTCATAATAAAATATTATATGTAATGATGATTCACATGCAAGAAAACAAGCATTGATTGAATAAAATGCATACCTTCAGGGTCTATGTAAAAGCTTTTTCCCATGCCACTGCCTTTGCATTATCATGTCATATTTTCTCCAAAAGTATTGTAGGGTATGTTATGATAAATGCAGAGGCATGCATAAACGTAGTCAAGCTACTTAAACATGAAAATTCAGTATGTAAAATAAGAGTGAAGTCAAAGGACTAGCAAGACTCCAGCAAAGAGAAGTGCTAGGGGTAAAAGAAATGTAAGAAGTGACAAGTGGAAGAGTGTCCCATGCACTAAATAAGATACATAAGAAGAGTTGTCAACATCCACTACATACTTACATAATGCTTTAAGAAGCACATGCATCAGCAAGAGGCTTTAAGCAGACTCCATTAAGAGATATGGACAAACTAGAGTAGGTTGCACGAATACCATCAATTTGTGAATTGCACACCAATAACATGACTTGAACAAAAGAAAAGAGCACATGCACTATCATTGATGATAGTGTCGATGTCATTTCCATGATGAATCAGAAAATAAGAACGCATCAATGAAATAATGTGTCACCTTCTTTTGTATCTAAAATAGAAGTTTGATGTTGTTGTCATTCACAATTTGGGGTGGTTTATCATTCTTCGAAAATGGAATACAATACTCACAATGAACTTGGCAAACCTTCTAGTGATCTTCAAGTACGAATTTGCAATATTCCTGCTGATTTTGATGACCTTGCAGCTTGTAGTATTGAAGTTACTGGGGAAACTATGAACATACCATCCCCTATGTGAGCATGGGGAACTTCTGTTAATGCTCTAAAGATGTTGGTTTTAGAATAAAGCCTTTCCACTACATGAACTTGAGCCATTTTTAGTCAATCCATCGTCTCCAATAGACAATATTTATAATACCTTGATTGCATCTTCTAGTATTGATAATTTTTGATCTTGTATCAGAGAAGATGACAACAATACCAGTCGTTCTAGTGCCAGGAATGTTGAATCATCATCTCCTTCATATTTAAAGGAAATTAGAAAACACTTAGAATATCAAGTCAGAATGCAATTCTTTCTTACAATGACAAAATACCTAGAAGCAATAGAAAGCATGATCAACACCCCCATAGTCATCATAATTTTTAGGATTTATTTGAAAATACTACAGAAGAAATGTATATCTATGAGATGAAGAAGTAGAAATCTAGAAGTTAAATAATTGAATTGGCTCCCACTTCATCTATACCTGGGACTAGGGATATAACAACATCGAAGGGTGTTCCATGCACTAGATAAGATACATTACAAGAGCTTCCAACATCTACTATAGACATGCAGAACATTTTGAGAAACATATGCATCAATAAGAGGCTTTAAGAAGATATCATTAAGAGATATGGATGAAGCAGAGTAGGTTGCATGAATAGCATTAATCTATGAATTGTAAACCAATAACATGACTTAAATCAAAGCAACAAAACATGTGAACTATCGTTGATGATAATATGATGTCATTTCCATGATGAATCAGAAAATAAGAGCACATCAATGAAATAATGTATCGCCTTCTTTTGTCTCTGAAACAAAATCTTGATGTTTCTTTCAGTCACAATTTGAGATGGTTTATCATTCTTTGAAATGGGAATGGTGGCTATGATAAGATGGATTTATAATGGAAATGTAGTTTAATTATGAAGTTGATAGTACCAAAGAGATGGAGAAAGTTAGCTAGATTTTATGTTACAAAAGAATTTAAGACATAAGAACTGATCAACATGTCTTGTACATCATCGAAATGACAAAAAGTTACATTATCAGTACATAACCTACCAAGAAAAGGAAGCTTGACAAATAAAAATCCAGCTGACTAAAATGATGCAGTTAACTTGGAGTTTGCTTATGTCATGTCCAGTAGCTAGTGATGTGTCTATTGTGAAGATGATTCCAAGCCCACATCAAGCACAAAAATTGATGTTATGGGACCGGGATATTGAATTTGGAAGAGATGAGAGGTTGCTAGCCAAGTAGAGATAACCCTCATACGAGACATGTATGGGATCCCATGATTGCATGAAAGAAATGTTCTAGGTATGATATAGGTGTTGATTTAGGTTATGTACCTTTAAAAGTTGGATCATCTTGAAGCATTGAATACAATAATCACAATGACATTGACGAACCTTCTACTGATCTTCAAGAACAAATTTGCAATATACTCAGACGACCCTGTAACTTGTAGTATTAAAGTTATTGAGGAAACTATGAACATACATTGCCCTATGTGAGCATGGGTAACTTCAGTGAACGCACTCAAGATTTTGGTTTTGGATCAAAGCCTCTCCATTACAACCTTATACAATTCCATATTGTAGAGGCAACATCAAAAATAGTATTAAATTAATATTTCACTCTCATAATAAAATAATATATGTAATGATAATTTGAATGCAAGAAAACAAGCAGTGACTGTATAGAATGATACCTTCAATGTCTGTATAAAAGCTTTTTCCCATGCCACTGACTTTGCATTGATATGTCTTGTTTTTTTTAAGACTTTATTTATAGGGTATGTTATGATAATTGCAGGCCTGCACAAACATAATCAAGCTTCTTAAACATGAACCATTCAACAATAATAACATGATTAATAACTAGACATCAAATTTCTTACAGAGTACATCAACACTTGCATATCTTCCATCATCTTCAAAGAAACATTTGTGACTGGGACATTGACTTTGGAAGGGATGAGTTGTTAGTGGCCAAGTGGAGATGGCCCTCATACAAGATAGGGCATCTGGCACGCCTAGGCACTATGAGCTCTAGGTAAGCTACCTTGAACTAGGTGTCGAGCCCGTATAGTGGCTGAAGTTTGCACCAAGGCCTTTTAGGCCCAAATTAATCCACTCAAAGGTCAAGTTAGCATACATCCACTCTGAATTTGGTCAAAGCAGATCAAGTATAGTCATTTTAGGGTAGAAATAGGTCTGATTTAGGGTAAATGAGGCCTGGTTTGGGAAAAACCTGTCTAATATAGGGAATTCAGTCTTTTTTTTAGGAATTGGGACTAATTTTGTCAAATTAGGTATCGTTTAGGCCAATATAATGCATACTAGTAGAAAGTAGGTCTGGTTGCATCATGTTTTGCCAAGTTATGACCAACTTAGGCAAAATTTTGGCAAATTAGGTTGATTGAGCTCAAGTTCAGGGAAAATTAGGCCTAGTTTAGGTCTGTGAGTTATGATTTAGGCCAAGTTATAATTGATTAAGTTTAGCAATAACCAACATAACATTATATATAACAGTATTGGCACGCTCTATACCAAAATAACATAGTTGATTTACTATGACATAGAGACATGGGGAAAGCTATATTGATACTAGAAGAGGACCTTTAGGTAAGATGTGTGCTTAGAGAATCCATATTTTGTCTGCATATCAATATGATTAGTATGGATGCTACAAAAATAGATCATTTACATAGTTAGTTAATGGTATGTGTACAAAGGGTCCATTCAATCCAATTATAAAATCAATGATTTTTTCTCTTCTTATAATCCCATGAGTAAGTGAATGAGTGTCATATTTATTTTTGAAAAAGAATGTTCAAGGTAATCCGCCTTAAATTGGGCGCTTGACACGCCTAGATGCCTTAAGCTCCAGGTAAGCCTCCTTGAACTAGGCATCGAGCCCATCTAGTGGCTGAGGTTGGCACCATGGCCTTTTAGGCCCAAATTAATCCACTTAAAGGTCAATTTAGCATACATATGCTCTGAAGTTGGTCAAAGGAGATCAAGTATAGTTATTTTAGGGTAGAAATAGGTCTGGTTTAGGCCAAATTAGACCTGATTTGGTGAAAACACGTCTAATACAGGGAATTCAGTCTATTTTTATAGGAATCATGACTAATTTTGTCAAATTAGGTCTCGTTTAGGCCAATATAAAGCGTACTAGTAGAAGGTAGCTCTGATTATGTCATGTTTTCCATGTTCTGACTGACTTAGGCCAAATTTTAGCAAATTAGATCGATTTTGTAACATCCCTGACCTGGGTTATGAACTAACCCTAGGTGTTTTTCCTAAATATGTAATTAAATCCTTGTGATTAACTTTGGGCATGTAATTAAGTTCCTCAGAAACATATATTTCAATTTTTGCTCCTTTATATTTAAAGTTGTAGCATTGTTTTGTAATACAGGGATCTATGTGCAAATTAACCAGTTAAGGGATTAACTTGCAAATTGCACATGTTGAGATGTTCCTCTGATGTTGAGACATCATGAGGAGGCTTATGATGAAGTTTGAGGGATTTCCCAAGCTTGATCACCAAGGTGCAGCTGTGGAAGCAACCCCTGTACTTGAAAACCCTAAATTGGTGTAAAGTGCAATTTACCCAATTTGAGGGGTGAAACTTGTAACATACATCATCTAAAATATCTTTTATGACTGTTGGCATCATTTGTAAGAGAAATGATGAAAAGGTCACTTCATTTGAATAATCATATAATAAAGAACACCTTTGTGATTGAATAATCAAGGTGTATGTATAATAGCCCTTTTATGTGTATACTTTAGTGATGGGTTGATCCTTTTTGCCTTCAATTCTTGAACTTAGAAGGAGTTTTTCCTTAGAAATAAGATGTGGGGACGTGCAAAGAAGAAAGGAAGGACTTAGATGAGAAATGAGGAAAGCATATGTTCTTATGTTGAAATTTCACCTAAGTATATATACTACCTACCCCACTTAGCAAGGGAACGATCCTCTTCTTTTCATTTCTTTTCCCCTTGCTCAAAACCGACTAAGGATAAGCTCTGGAACAGAGGAGGACGACCAAGGGTCCTAGGTAAGTTTGGATCATCCCTTTTGCTTGAATTCATGGAGGAAACTCGTTTTCAAGGTTGAATTCATGGCTAGCTCACCTAGCTTTATCTTTCTAGCCATTCCTTTTCAACTTTTCCTTGGAGAATTCACCTTGGCCGACCTGTGGAGCTCAAAGAAGCCATTAAATACCTGAAGCTTGGAAGCTTGGAGCTCAAGGAACAACCTTTAGGCAGGTTTTATAACTCTAAACCTTATGCTTTGATTATACATCTTTTTCTATGCATATAGTTGCTAGTTCTTCTTCTTCCCTATCTTCCCTTGCATCCTTGCAAGTAAAATCCTGAAGAACTGCTATTGTTCTTGAGTTAGAAGATAAGGGCGTTAATTCCTATGCTTATCCACGGATTTCCACTTTACCAAACAACCTCCACCAATTGCCCATACGGTTTACACAACCGTTTGGTGGGCAAACGGTTTCAGGGTCGTATGAAGGCAAACGGTCTTCACGACCTTTTGGTCGCATTGACAAAGAGAATACCGTATGGGAATCTTGTTTATAATTATGTAGGTTAATCACCCAAAAAATTTGAGAGGTTAACTCCAAAGGAATCGTGAGATATAGGCAAATCAATTAGCAAATCCAATTGAATTAAGTTCTGATTTTCAATCTGTTTAATTTTCCCTTTTTGGGAAAACGGTCTTAAGACCGTTTAAGATGGTTGACCAAACGTTAACCGTTTGGGATTACTGTTCATAATGATGTTAATTAATGACTCACCAAATTTTATGGCTTAATTCCAAACGAGTCATGAGTTGAAGGCTAATCAATAGGGCAAACCCTAATTGAAATCAGTGCTGAATTCCAATGAGTTAATTAGTGATTTTGGGTTGATTAGCCCAAACGGTCTCAAGACCATTTGGGGAATCATTCAAACGGTCTCAAGACCGTTTGGGGATCACCGGAGACCATTTAGAGGTCTGGGGTCAAGTATAGTTGACCAATTGAAGGTCCAAAGGTACCAAACCATATTGCAATTAAGTATTGATGTAATGATTAACTCAATAGATCAAACCTTGATGAATTTTCACTAGAGTCCAAAGGATGGATGGGCAAACGGTCTCAAGACCGTTTGGAACTCATCCAAACGGTCTCAAGACCCTTTGGTGTCAACCCAAGACCGTTTGGAGGTCTAGGGTTAAGGTTATTTGATCAATTGAGGGCCCAATTACAGTGGGTTTTTGAAATAATCAAATTGCTGATTTGTGACTTAATTAAGGTTCAACCCCTATCAAATCAACTTAGATTTTGATGAATTCTTGGGAAAACGGTCTCAAGACCGTTTGGAGGTAATCCAAATGATCTTGAGACCGTTTGGGCCAAGTTTGGGCCCAATTGGAGGTCAATTGATATGTTCAACCTTGAATTGATTCACATTGTTGAATATTGATGACCATCCGATTTGAAACTCTAATTGAGATGGACTTAACCCTAACTGGCTTTCAATTGAGGGTTAATTTGGTTTCCAATTGATTGAGGCTCATCCTAATTGACTCAATTTATAAGTGGTTAACATGGCTTTGGCCAATTGAGGGCTTCAACATACTTAATCATAAACATTTGTAACCTTTGAACCATGTTGGAGGTCCAAACGGTTTGAGCCCATTTGGACCAAACAGTCTCAAGACCATTTGGATCCAAATGGTCTCAAGACTGTTTGAGGCCAAACGGTCTCAAGACCATTTGGGCTCAAATGATCTCAAGGTCGTTTGGACCAATCGATCTCAAGACAAGTTGATCAAACGGTTTCAAACCGTATAAGCTCAAACGGTTTGGAAAGTCAAACCTAGCATACGGTCAACGTACCCAAACGGTTTGGGCAAATGACCTTGAGGGAATACGGTCTTGAAGTCAAACCTAGAAAACGGTCAACGCACCCAAACGGTTTCAAACCGTTTGGTGGTTGAAGGTTGAAACCGTTTGGAGGTTTTCAAGGTTATTTATACTTAATCACTTGAAGTTGTAATTGGTTCAATGATGATCTAATCTAAACCCTAATGATAATTTAGAACATTAAGGGACTAAGTGATTAATGAATTGACCCATGATGGTGATCATGAGGTAAATTACCAAAATACCCTTGAGGGGTTTAATTGAGTAATACCTTTTTCTAATAAAACCCTAATCACATGTTAATGATGTTTTGGCTTATGCTAATCAATGAGGACTTAACCCAACCAGAGCTAGAGTGGTGTTATCACCATCTACTAGTAAGAGGAGAGAGAAAGTATCATAAGAGAGAGAAAGTACCCTTTTATAGTGGAAACTTAAGTAAAGTACCTTCAATTCACATCAATGTGCATGATTAAGGTATGATCCACCTATGTGAGATCATGGAAACCCTAATTATGATGTTTAGTGAATATTAATCTTATCTAGGAACTTTAATGATGATGTTTCTCATACATGATGATGTTATGAGTTCAATTCGCCATGAGGTGAATAGTAAACCCTAATTCTAGGGTGAGGACATGTATTGTGAATAGTAAACCCTGATTGATGAATATTGGGGAACTTGACTCTTCTAAAAGTATGAAAGTGTAACTTCTAGAATGAATTGTTTACTGTTATCAGTTGAATTAACCATGCAGGTTATCATGAGATGATGATCATATCCAGGTGTGGATTATGAAACTATATTCATTGAAAGCATGCTTTAGCTTTATGAATAGTGATATATCCTGATGCATTGTCAATGGCAACTTATGGATTAAAATGGGCTGTGAGAGCCATAATTACCATCAAGGTCATGCTTTAGATATGACTTGTGATGAATGTATTGAGATATGATGATTGATGAGAGTTAGGCTTGTTACATTTAGTATTCTCATTTCATAGTTGTTATGCTAATGTTATTGTTTGAAGAACAATGTATGATGTTAAAAGAATACTGAATGTACCTAACTAATCAATTGTAATGTAGAGCCCTGATCATAGATCCATCATTGTCAGAGATCAAATGATGGTGAAACAGGTTTTCCTAAGGGAACTCCTGGATCACATACTTTTGAGTATGTGGGGTATATGGATGTGTAGAACCTTACATCCTAGTGTAGGTGTTTGATGTAGATGTGTAATCCATCAATCCTTCACTACAATCCTATACCGTATCAGTGGATGGTAAACATGAAACCTCCTGATGACGAAGAAAGCACAAATATCTGTATCAGTGGAAGATAAACATGAAATCTCCTGATGACGAAGAGAGTACAGAACGCCACTGTAACTCTAAAATAGCGAAGGACCAGATTACCCTGGTAAGCTATTATAGTAGAGGCACGAGATGTCCTACAAGTAATCCTCTTACTGACTGAGGAAGGTGAAGGTCATGAGATTCCGGCTCTTTCAATGACCTAGTATGATACCAAGGCACTTAGCAGTGATTGGTTGGAGGATGAGTGGTAAACCTCATCTCCACAGGGCATAAAAGTAATGTGTGAAAAACATAATCCACAGTGTAGCACACCTGTTAGAGATAACTACGAGTTGATTGATTTATGTCACACTGTATAGTGCAAATGTCTTCATGTTTCATAACTGTTGAACTCATGCTTACTATTAAATCTGATGTTGAATACTTTGAAGCTTTCACTGCTTAAGTTATTCTTTGAGGTACTATAATAAAGCTTCTGGCGGAGAGTTATAACTCTCGCTGGGACAATTATGTAAAATTTTCTCACCCCGTAGATTTCAACTTTTTAGGTGGACGTCGAAGACAGAGGAACAGGTCTACAGGTGACTAGTCCCAGCAGCAGCAGCACCAGGAGTAGCACTAAAATCTCAGGTGGAGATTTAGCCTGCCATGTGGTGTAGTTAGAGTCAGTCCTATGTGTCCTCTGTACTCTCAGGTCTTGGAGTCTTTTGGTCTGAGATTTTGGTTATGAGTTCTTGAGATTTTGTATCATGTTGTATATAATTACTCAAGAAGTAATTATCTGAGATGTAAACAGTTTATCTCCTTTTATGAAGGAAGTTTTATGGTTTCAATAATTTATCTCAAAAAGTTTTAATTTCTGCTGATTTTTGGTATTCCGCTGCTAATCGAATCGCTTCCGCTAAGTTTAAATCGTGTTTATATCGTGGTTTGGAGATCAGAGCCCACAATTAAGTGGTATCAGAGCTCTAGGTTCGCTGAGTCTACAGAGGCATAAGACTTAGGATGTCGAGTCTATCCTTAGTATCTCTTCCTTATCTAATAGAATCTTCTGCTCCTCAGGAGAAGAAGATACATAAGGATGGCAGAGCCACATGATGAGTACGTGGCAGAGAGTAGTGCTAGTGCACCTCGAGGCGTTGCAAGGGTTCTAGAAATAAAACAGCCTGCACCTGAACCACCCCAGTTTGACCCAGCTGATATGGGTAACCCAGCAGTTCAGACGATGTTTGGGCAGTTTATGACTGCCATGACACACATAACTGACAAGATGCCCATGCCTGCACCTAGGGCACCTGCCCAGCCTGAAGGACAAGGTATCGGTAAGACGTTCGAGCGACTTCGTCGTGTCGGAGCTACCGAGTACTTTGGGACTGCCGATCCCGCAGATGCTGATCTGTGGTTAACAGAGTTGGAGAAGGCTTTCAGGATTCTTAATATCCCGGAGGCTGAGAAGGTTAGACATGTTGTCTATCTTCTCAAAGGTAGTGCTGGTCACTGGTGGAACAAGGAAGAGCAGAAGAGACATGGGATAGAGTTCTCGTGGGAAGAGTTTCGTCGGGAATTTATCAATAGATATTTTCCAAAGACCTTCCTAGATGAGAAGATCTCTCAGTTTGAGAGATTGAGGCAGGGTATGATGAACATTAGCGAGTATGAAGCTAAGTTCATGGAGTTGCTGCGGTTCTTTCCGCACATGGATGCCACAGAAGAGGAAAGAATCAGGAGGTTTGAGAAGGGTTTGAATGCTGATATATCAACCCCTATGTCTGTCATAGAAAACCGAGAGAGATTCTCTACCTTCGTTGAGTCAGTCCGAAGGATAGAGAGATCTGTGGTTGAGAAGAGGCAAACCCAGAAAAGATATCCATAGTTCCAGGGTTCTTCATCTAGGGATTCCAAGAAACCTAGATTCTCTGCACCTGACCCTACACCACCCAGACCAAGTTCCCAAACTCAGTGGTCACCAAGTAGAGGCAGGGGACGAAGCCTACCTCAGTAAGAGACTCACAGTTCTGCATCAATGTCAGTTACTGGACCACCAAGACTACAACAACTGGAAAGAAGTTGCTACAACTGTGGGAAGGTGGGACACTTGATGAAGGACTGTCGATCTAAGCATGTCAATATGACACAGCCTTCGAGACAAGTGTCTCAAGCTGGACCATCAGCACCACCTCAACTGCAGGCGACAGCGAGGTTCTATGCTATGAACCCACCAGAGGCAGTGGTCGGTCCACGGGTTGTGACAGGTCAGATGGAACTTTTATATTTTGATATGTCTAAATCATCTGTTGTATCTGTTCTGTTTAACCTGGGTGTTACACACTCTTTTATCACTCGGAGAGTGAATCGTAACTGCAATATGACGGTTAGTCATAGGGTAGATAGTTTGTTGTTGGAGACTCCGTTGAGTGGTTCTGCCGTTTTGCATGAGGTATGTTCTCCCTGCATCCTCTTCTTTTCTAATCATCGCATTCAAGTGGATATTATACCTTGATATGAAAGGATTTGATAAAATCCTCGAACCATGATTGGTTAGACAAGATAAATGGTATTTCACATAAATTTCTTTATGATCTTTTGGATAAATTTGAAATAGTAGTTGATTGAACTTTCCTTGATTAAGTCTTATAAAGGCTTATAATGTTGCATCAGATAGATGTTTCATGTTACATGCTTACTTCTATAAGAAGATAAGATATTAAAGAATAGATCTGAAAGATAGAATTCAGTATAGATAATATTTATGTTTGTGAGAATGGGAAAAGAGAAGGAACATAGTAATATATAAGTACATATTTTTCTTAACCTCAGTAATCGTATACCCTGGCTAGGTATAGAATTACTGATGATAAAGTAAATATGGAAACTCTGAAATTGTTATCCTTTTGATTACTCTGATCAAGTAATCAATCTGAAACAATTTAAAGAGCATCACAAGATAAGAAAAATGAGAATAAAGAATATATGTAATAAGCCATGTCCCATGATAAAAGGAAGAAGGAGATATAAAGTGTTGATAACACAAATAATTAGTACCAAAGCAAGAATTTTAAGAACATCCCTTGTTAGGGGTTTATGTTCTTAAAATAAACATATCCTTTTCCAAAATGACTATTAAATAAATCCTTGTTTGACAAGAAAACTTTTCTTATGATAGGAATGTATAACCAATGAGATAGTTAATGCATATAATAAAGGAAGTTAATATGCTGATTATCAAATATAATAATACAACCAAAGTGCAAAGGCACATATATGATCTCAAATAAATACCAGAGTTTGAATTTGATCTTAAGGAGTGTTGATCAAAATTCTATAACATCTTCTTGAAAATGAATGTTACCTAAAGATGTAATAATATAATGCTAAAACAATATCTGCTTTCCCTTTTCTTCTTGAGATTTCGGGGACGAAATCCTTGTTAGGGGTTTATGATTTGTAACATCCCTGACCTGGGTTATGAACTAACCCTAGGTGTTTTGCCTAAATATGTAATGAAATCCTTGTGATTAACTTTGGGCATGTAATTAAGTTCCTCAGAAACATATATTTCAATTTTTGCTCCTTTATATTTAAAGTTGTAGCATTGTTTTGTAATACATGGATCTATGTGCAAATTAACCAGTTAAGGGATTAACTTGCAAATTGCACATGTTGAAATGTTCCTCTGATGTTGAGACATCATGAGGATGCTTATGATGAAGTTTGAGGGATTTCCCAAGCTTGAGCACCAAGGTGCAGCTGTGGAAGCAACCCGTGTACTTGAAAACCCTAAATTGGTGTAAAGTGCAATTTACCCAATTTGAGGGGTGAAACTTGTAAAATACATCATCTAAAATATCTTTTATGACTGTTGGCATCATTTGGAAGAGAAATGATGAAAAGGTCACTTCATTTGAATAATCATATAATAAAGAACACCTTTGTGATTGAATAATCAAGGTGTATGTATAATAGCCCTTTTATGTGTATACTTTAGTGATGGGTTGATCCTTTTTGCCTTCAATTCTTGACCTTAGAAGGAGTTTGTCCTTAGAAATAAGATGTGGGGACGTGCAAAGAAGAAAGGAAGGACTTAGATGAGAAATGAGGAAAGCATATGTTCTTATGTTGAAATTTCACCTAAGTATATATACTACCTACCCCACTTAGCAAGGGAACGATCCTCTTCTTTTCATTTCTTTTCCCCTTGCTCAAAACTGACTAAGGCTAAGCTCTGGAATAGAGGAGGAGGACCAAGGGTCCTAGGTAAGTTTGGATCATCCCTTTTGCTTGAATTCATGGAGGAAACTCGTTTTCAAGGTTGAATTCATGGCTAGCTCACCTAGCTTTATCTTTCTAGCCATTCCTTTCCAACTTTTCCTTGGAGAATTCACCTTGGCCGACCTGTGGAGCTCAAAGACGCCATTAAAGACCTGAAGCTTGGAAGCTTGGATCTCAAGGAGCAACCTTTAGGCGGGTTTTATAACTCTAAACCTTATGCTTTGATTATACATCTTTTTCTATGCATATAGTTTCTAGTTCTTCTTCTTCCCTATCTTCCTTGCATCCTTGCAAGTAAAATCGTGAAGAACTGCTATTGTTCTTGAGGTAGAAGATAAGGGTGTTAATTCCTATGCTTATCCACGGATTTCCACTTTACCAAACAACCTCCACCAATTGCCCATACGATTTACACAACCATTTGGTGGGCAAACGGTCTTCAAGACCGTTTGGTCGCGTTGACCAAGCAAATACCGTATGGGAATATTGTTTATAATTATGTAGGTTAATCACCCACAAAATTCGAGAGGTTAACTACAAAGGAATCGTGAGATATAAGCAAATCAATTAGCAAATCCAATTGAATTAAGTTCTGATTTTCAATCTGTTTAATTTGCCCTTTTTGGGCAAACGGTCTCAAGACCGTTTAAGATGGTTGAACAAACGTTGACTGTTTGTGATTGCTGTTCATAATGATGTTAATTAACGACTCACCAAATTTGATGGCTTAATTCCAAACGAGTCATGAGTTGAAGGCTAATCAATAGGGCAAACCCTAATTGAAATCAGTGCTGAATTCTAATGAGTTAATTAGTGATTTTGGGTTGATTAGCCCAAACGGTCTCAAGACTGTTTGGGGAATCATCCAAACGGTCTCAAGACCGTTTGGGGATCACCTAAGACCGTGTAGAGGTCTGGGGTCAAGTATATTTGACCAATTGAAGGTCCAAAGGTACCAAACCATATTGCAATTAAGTATTGATGTAATGATTAACTCAATAGATCAAACCTTGATGAATTTTCACTAGAGTCCAAAGGATGGATGGGCAAACGGTCTCAAGACCGTTTGGAACTCATCCAAACGGTCTCAAGACCCTTTGGTGTCAACCCAAGACCGTTTGGAGGTCTAGGGTTAAGGTTATTTGATCAATTGAGGGCCCAATTACAGTGGGTTATTGAAATAATCAAATTGCTGATTTGTGACTTAATTAAGGTTCAACCCCTATCAAATCAACTTAGATTTTGATGAATTCATGGGAAAACGGTCTCAAGACCGTTTGGAGATCATCCAAATGATCTCAAGACCGTTTGGGCCAAGTTTGGGCCCAATTGGAGGTCAATTGATAGGTTCAACCTTGAATTGATTCACATTGTTGAATATTGATGACCATCCGATTTGAAACTCTAATTGAGATGGACTTAACCCTAATTGGCTTTCAATTGAGGGTTAATTTGGTGTCCAATTGATTGAGTCTCATCCTAATTGACTCAATTTATAAGTGGTTAACATGGCTTTGGCCAATTGAGGGCTTCAACATACTTAATCATAAACATTTGTAACCTTTGAACCATGTTGGAGGTCCAAACGGTTTGAGCCCATTTGGACCAAACGGTCTCAAGACCGTTTGGATCCAAACGGTCTCAAGACTGTTTGAGGCCAAACGGTCTCAAGACTGTTTGAGGCCAAACGGTCTCAAGACCGTTTGGGCTCAAACGATCTCAAGGTCGTTTGGACCAATCGATCTCAAGACAAGTTGATCAAACGGTTTCAAACCGTATAAGCTCAAACGGATTGGAAAGTCAAACCTAGCATATGGTCAACGTACCCAAATGGTTTCGGAAAATGACCTTGAGGGCATACAGTCTTGAAGTCAAACCTAGCAAACGGTCAACGCACCCAAACAGTTTCAAACCGTTTGGTGGTTGAAGGTTGAAACCGTTTGGAGGTTTTCAAGGTTATTTATACTTAATCACTTGAAGTTGTAATTGGTTCAATGATGATCTAATCTAAACCCTAATGGTAATTTAGAACATTAAGGGACTAAGTGATTAATGAATTGACCCATGATGGTGATCATGAGGTAAATTACCAAAATACCCTTGAGAGGTTTAATTGAGTAATACCTTTTTCTAATAAAACCCTAATCACATGTTAATGATGTTTTGGCTTATGCTAATCAATGAGGACTTAACCCAACCTGATCTAGAGTGGTGTTATCACCATCTACTAGTAAGAGGAGAGAGAAAGTATCATAAGAGAGAGAAAGTACCATTTTATAGTGGAAACTTAAGTAAAGTACCTTCAATTCACATCAATGTGCATGATTAAGGTATGATCCACCTATGTGAGATCATGGAAACCCTAATTATGATGTTTAGTGAATCTTAATCTTATCTAGGAACTTTAATGATGATGTTTCTCATACATGATGATGTTATGAGTTCAATTCGCCATGAGGTGAATAGTAAACCCTAATTCTAGGGTGAGGACATGTATTGTGAATAGTAAACCCTGATTGATGAATATTGGGGAACTTGACCCTTCTAAAAGTATGAAAGTGTAACTTCTAGAATGAATTGTTTACTGTTATCAGTTGAATTAACCATGCAGGTTGTCATGAGATGATGATCATATCCAGGTGTGGATTATGAAACTATATTCATTGAAAGCATGCTTTAGCTTTATGAATAGTGATATATCCTGATGCATTGTCAATGGCAACTTATGGATTAAAATGGGCTGTGAGAGCCATAATTACCATCAAGGTCATGCTTTAGAGATGACTTGTGATGAATGTATTGAGATATGATGATTGATGAGAGTTAGGCTTGTTACATTTATTATTCTCATTTCATAGTTGTTATGCTAATGTTATTGTTTGAAGAACAATGTATGATGTTAAAAGAATACTGAATGTACCTAACTAATCAAGTGTAATGTAGAGCCCTGATCATAGATCCATCATTGTCAGAGATCAAATGATGGTGAAACAGGTTTTCCTAAGGGAACTCCTGGATCACATACTTTTGAGTATGTGGGGTATATGGATGTGTAGAACCTTACATCCTAGTGTAGGTGTTTGATGTAGATGTGTAATCCATCAATCCTTCACTACAATCCTATACCGTATCAGTGGATGGTTAACATGAAACCTCCTGATGACGAAGAAAGCACAGATATCCGTATCAGTGGAAGATAAACATGAAATCTCTTGATGACGAAGAGAGTACAGAACGCCACTGTAACTCTAAAATAGTGAAGGACCAGATTACCCTGGTAAGCTATTATAGTAGAGGCACGAGATGTCCTACAAGTAATCCTCTTACTGACTGAGGAAGGTGAAGGTCATGAGATTCCGGCTCTTTCAATGACCTAGTATGGTACCAAGGCACTTAGCAGTGATTGGTTGGAGGATGAGTGGTAAACCTCATCTCCACAGGGCATAAAAGTAATGTGTGAAAAACATAATCCACAGCGTAGCACACCTGTTAGAGATAACTACGAGTTGATTGATTTATGTCACACTATATAGTGCAAATGTCTTCATGTTTCATAACTGTTGAACTCATGCTTACTATTAAATCTGATGTTGAATACTTTGAAGCTTTCACTGCTTAAGTTATTCTTTGAGGTACTATAATAAAGCTTATGGCGGAGAGTTATAACTCTCGCTGGGACAATTATGTAAAATTGTCTCACCCCATAGACTTCAACTTTTTAGGTGGACGTCGAAGACAGAGGAACAGGTCTACAGGTGACCAGTCCCAGCAGCAGCAGCACCAGGAGTAGCAGTAAAATCTCAGGTGGAGATTTAGCCTGCCATGTGGTGTAGTTAGAGTCAGTCCTATGTGTCCTCTGTACTCTCAGGTCTTGGAGTCTTTTGGTCTGAGATTTTGGTTATGAGTTCTTGAGATTTTGTATCATGTTGTATATAATTACTCAAGAAGTAATTATCTGAGATGTAAACAGTTTATCTCCTTTTATGAAGGAAGTTTTATGGTTTCAATGCTTTATCTCAAAAAGTTTTAATTTCCGCTGATTTTTGGTATTCCGCTGCTAATCGAATCGCTTCCGCTAAGTTTAAATCGTTTTTATATCGTGGTTTGGAGATCAGAGCCCACAGATTTAGGTCAAGTTTTGGGAAAATTAGGTCTAGTTTAGGTCTGTGAGTTGTGATTTAGGACAAGTTATGATTGATTAAGTTTAACAATAACAAACATAACAATACATAGTAATGTGTATATTTAGATATATCTAAGTATATATGTGTAAATATAACTATATATGTAAAAATAAAGAACTACAAAAATTCCTAGAATCCAGCTAGGGTGGGAAGCATCTTCTAGCTGCCTAGACAAGTATGCCCATGACATATGAAACATAGTTATGAAGTAAGCATTGTAGACATATTTGATATCTCAAATATAAATCAAATCCTAATATATAGCAGTATTGAAATGCTCTATACCAAAATAACATCCAATTTTATGGATGTTTCTTTCCTAACTTTCCCATAATTTCCTTTTGTAGTATATCAACTTTTAACATTTCATCTGAACCATCGAATTATAAGTTTGCTGATCTATCCCTCCATCAGTTCTCACAACTGATGGCTTTGTCCATCCTTCTAGAATTAACATAAGAACTATTAATTTCAAAAATTCAAGAAAACATATCTTAGATATTACTTCAAAACCACCACAAGATGTGGATATTGATGAAAAAAGTACCAATATTTTGATGTGGATGCATACTTGCCTAGGCGGATAGGTTATCTTTCCCACTAAAGTGAAGCCTAGGGGGCCTAGGTGGGAGCCTAGGTGTTTCTAGGAATTCTTCATAATTGTTTATATTTTACATATATATAAATGATCTTGCGTATAGATTTAGCTATACTCAAATACATACATCACTATATACAACTGTATTGGTCATCCCTAAGCTTAATCAATCATTACTTCACCTACTTCACACCTGTCATGACCTAAGCTAGACCCATTTGGCTTTAATTTGACATATCAAGATCTAAATTGGACCTAATTTAACTTAGTATGCCCTAATTTGGCCTAAGCTAGAGCAATTTTTGCATAACATGACATGATCAGACGTAACTTCCCCTAGTTCGTCCTACATTGACCTAAGTGAGCCCCAATAGGGCAAAATCATGCCTAATTCCTCAAATAAGATATGTTTTCTCCAAATCATACCTATTTCCCCCAGAAATAGACCTAATACATTGGAATTAGATATGATTTTGCCTAAATGAGATCTATTTCTTCCCTAAAATAACTAAACTTATCTAATTGACCAAATTCTAATCAAATCCATGATTTGGTCTTTAAGTGTCTTAATTTGGGCCTAAAAGTCTTTAGACATCCACTTTATTTATTTGAAAGCTTAGGCACCCAGTTTAAGGCGGCCCACCTAGACCCTAGGGAATTTGTTCCTTATGGATGACTAGAGAAGAGTTTAGTAAATTGTGATGAGTTTGTTGTAAACTTGCAACAATTGAAACAAGAAGTTGGTACAAGAACTTGTTCATGTTTGAAACAATATTGTTTATATTAGCATTATGAACATACATCTAGTCTGAGTTGAAGAACCCGTACTTATTCAAAAAATGTAGTTAATGAACTAAGCTTGAGTTAACTATTGCTTGTCCAACAAATTTTTGAGCCTATAAGTTGCTTGGTGCTTGAGGCAGATAGTATCATGCGTTCATAATATTTCTAGCATCTATCTTGAACAGTTGAAACAATTATATTTTTTTAGACAAAGCGATGATAATGAATCTTCAGTGGAATAACAATAGATAAGCTTCTTACATATTGCCCGTAAATGGCTAGGACTATGGCTTCACTATGCCATTAACGCTCGGATTCACATGGGTAACTGAATACAACTACATGTATGTTGCATTGATTTCTAGCTCATAGTAGTTAGGTAAATCATGAAAGTGTGTGCTTCAATAAGTTGTAGCATAACAAGAGTACCTAGATATGTCATCTTGGGGGCAAGGGAGATAATAAAGCACAAAACTTATTACAAGAAAACAGGCTTGTTAAACTTCCTCCCAAATGGTGGTGATTGTATAAATGGTTGGTTGGATACCAGGTAGGCCTGAAAGAAATACTGCAACCCAACCCGATCGAACCTGACCCGACCCAAAAATCAGGTTTTTTGAGTTTGACATAGGGTCCAGATTTAAGTCGGGTAAACCCGAATCGGGTCTTTTAACTCTGGGTCGGGCACAACTTTGCCCAGAAAAATCTAAGGACCCGAGTGCGGAGCAACAGAACTACAGACGACCCTAGCAGGGTCAAAAATGGGTGCATTATTTTGGGTCGGCCCGAAATGGGTCAAGAAAATACTGGAAAAAATTGATATTCGGGTATTTCGGGTCTAGACTTTCGGGTCGGGCAAAATTGGGTCATGTAAATTTTGGGTCTTCACTGTCAAAAAAATCGAGTCAGGTCGGGTCTGGACCCTAAGCTAGTCTGGTCAGGTCGGGTTCTGGGTCGGGTCCGTGAAACCCGACCAATTGCAAGGCATAGTATCAGGAGGTTCTAAAATTGTGGTTTGGTAGTTGCATAGATATCATAGATGCCTCGGAACACCTGGTGCAAGGTTGAAATATAGATATGGAACTCAAGATATTCAAATTTCTAGTATTGGAACTAGAAGTCCATGGAGGATTGCAATGATAATTGATGAGAATGAGTGAGGACAATGACCAAGATATGCATGGAAGAAGATATTGGCTATGAATTGGTGTAATAGTTCACTCCAATAAAACTCAAATCAAACAATGGGTTCCAAGTAGAAACATCAAATATCAGATATCTTTTGTCTTCAACCAACTAGTTTGCTACAAGCAGAAGATCAGGCATACAGTTGGAACTGGGATGGATGACATTCCATAGATGTATGCATGGAAGTATATTTGTAGTAGCCTTTAGGTGGAGGAGTTAGATCATGCCATAGGTACCATGAAAAAGGAGTTTTACAAATATTAACTCCAATAAACAAGGACAACACATTGTATGAAAACAGACAGTAAGTAATTGAAAGCAACAAATAGAACTACAAATGAGTATACTATAATAAAAAGGAAAAGAAGGGAGAGCGAAAAGCTCATCCTTTCATGCCTACACAACCAGCAAGAAGCCTAGGAAGCACAAACACTTCTAGACAGTCCCCGTGTCCTTGTCGGATACATTTTGGACACAGACACTTCCCGAACACTGCCCAAAACATTTTGGACACGACTGGGATGTGTCCAGATCATTTTGGTCTTTTTCTACTCCCTCGACACAGCTGGACACTACCCCAAACACTTCCTGGACACATCACTACAGCAGCTGCTGCTATAATAGTCTATTCTAGAGTGCAAATGTCGAATATACAACAACTCTTAATGTATTATTACTGATAAAATGTAGCAAAGAGCTAAGATCTGATCACAATTACAAACAAATCTATTGGAAAAAAAGCGATATGTAAAGTCTAAGCTGAATCAGATATTATGAACTCATATATGCGTTCTGTAATATACTATTTCTACTACAAACACATGTTTTAATTTCTACTTCATGTTGTTTATACTACACAGATACATCTATATGCCTACAAGATTATACATTCATAAATACATTAATCTGGACAAAATTCTAAGATAAAAATTGGTTCATATGTAATGCATCTAAGTATATGTATAAATAAAAATAAATATTTTTCCCTCATCCAATGTCGTGTGGGTGTCCTACATTTTAAAAATGTGTTGTTTCTCGTGTCCGTGTCAGTGTCCATATCTAGAAACGTATTTGTGCTTCTTTGTAAGAAACAAAAATAAGAAAGAACTAAGCAACTCGACCCTACTACTCCTACGCAGTGATTTAGTGAACATATGATGCTAGAGGATGGCATCGATGCATGCCACTTGCAACTTCTTTAGAGAAAGCACTCTTACAATAACATGTAGCTACAACTCATGTTGTTTATTCGTATATACCAGTGGTGCATGCACCTTGGGTGCACACACTATCATACTGCATGACTGTCATCACCAAAACCACACAATAGCTTCATTCTGAGTGTTTGTACTAGAATTTCTTAAAGATAGGGAGAGAGAACGTCCAATGTTGGAGAGAAAATCAATAGTGGGATTCCAATGAGAGGGGTTTCACGAAAAACTAACAATAGGAAGTAGTGTGGTCAAAGGCAAGGGTAATATGAAAATATCACAAAGGTTAGGGAATTTTTATTAAAAGACTACTAGTCTTATCTGTTGCAAATATATACAGATTGAATGTATATCTTAATAAAATATTTACTATACAAAGGGTTTATTTCCTAAAAGAAGAAACTTATTCTGATTGACTTAGATTGACAAAGTTCATTCTATTCCATACCATACCAGAATTAACAGGGTCATGTACATTATGAGATTATAAGGTTAAACTCTCATGGCCATTAAATATCTTTAGTAATAAGGTTGGGTGTCCATTCAGTTCCCTTCTTGTGTTTATCCTTCCATAGAAAACAAGCAGGGATTTGATTCTGCACCATGCTCTGAGTAGTAACCATGTTTATGTTCCACCATTTCATCTCATTTCCTACAATTTAAGGGACAAAACACAACATTGTAGCACCAAAACAATACAAACACACAACACCAGGTATGGGGTTATGGGGCATATACCCACTAGCATCTCACTTTTTACCCTACACCAATCTAGTTGGTATATGTACTATGCACCCCTCCCCATTTCATTCCCTACTTTTATCCAAAGTTTTCAGACCATTTTGCTACAACGGTGCTTCCAACTTGTCATGCTACATTGGAATCACCTTGTTGCGCAGTTGGAGCAGTGGAGGACGCTGGCATCCAGAAAAGAGGATAGAAGCCAGAGTAGGAAAGGATGGCAGAGGTGGCAACTAGAGTAAGGGAGGGTGCCGATAGCAAAAGTCGAAGCAGGGAAGGGTGTCGGTGACCACTAGAGAGGGGGAGGATTGTTTCCCTAGCTTCAGAGCAATTGAGGAATTCCGTGGAGAAATGTCAGTTCTAGAGAGGCGCTATCAGTAATGCACAGTACTAGGGGGTTTTGTGAGTAAATAGAAGTGGGACCAGGGACTTCATCTATTTGGGAAATAATCGGTCGGTTCATTGGACCTGTAACCGGGTAGCTGGGTCACTGGTTCAACCGTCCAGGTCACCGGTTCAACAAACTTTTGAACTCAAAAAAGAATTTTGAAGGCACCCGACCGGCCAGCCTTCTGGGTGATAGTTCAACCTGTTGAATCGGCTCGTTTGGGTCTGGTTTTGAAAATCTGTTTTTATCCATATATGAACCTATTTCGCTCAACAATGTGAAATTGACACCTACACCACCCAACCATACACATGGAAAGCTAGAACTCTTAAGCTTGATTTTTGTATAATCTCCCAAGAATGGACAATAGAGACCGTTACTGACTCAGTGTGTACTAAATGAGGCCTTGTTTTTAGACTTTCTGAAAAGTTGTCAGTCATGTATTTTCCAAAAGAGGTTGTTGGTCATAATTCAATAGAACAAAATACCTTCATAGTAGCTTTGTTGGAACATGTGATCAATCATTACTGCGCACTTCTTTTCCGCTGCCCCTATACATGTCCTTTCATGATCAAGGTTTTTCTCACAAGCATTTAACCAAGCAACTTATATGTTACCACTTTGTACAAAGTTATTAGTACTGCATGGCAATGGTAAAGCTACAATATTAATGAATCTTGAATCAGTATCAAGAGTCAAATTGAAGGATATGGATTTTTTTCGATTTACTAATTATTAAGCTTTTTAAGATTTAGTAGTGAACGCACACGTGCACATTCCCGTGACATATAAAATTTGTTGGAAATATGCGGGGAGAGGACTCGTCCGTGAAAGGGTCCCTACGGTAAAAGATATTTGTGTTGGTTGTTTGAAAGGAGAATCAAGGAACCATTTTTGTGGGATGGAGAGAGAAACAAAATTAAATATAATAAAAGTTAATAGGAGAGTGTGAGAATAAATATTTGTAAGAACAAAATTCCTTGAAAAAAGGAAAGAAGAGAGTGAATCAAGGAGAGCGCAGCATCAAACTCGCTCTTTTTATAGTAGTATAGATAAATAAGAATATAATTTTGTTTACTGTTATTAAAATATGATTTATTCCTTGTTTCTATTTTAGATAGTATGTCATAACTCATAAAGATAGCTATATCTCTTAGTTCTTTTGACCATACCAAGACCTAATAATCCTACCACCCCCATTTTTATGGAGGCTTTGAACCCTCAATATGGAGGCCGTATTGTAGATTTGTCAGCATCAGTTGCTAGCATATATCTTATGAAATACCTTTGAGATGATATATACATAGCATTAAATAATTAACTCTATTTGAAATAAATCTAGACAAGGAATGATAGCATATTACTAAGCATTCTTTTTTCTCTACACAAAGGAGGGAGGAATCCAACTTGGATAAATGGAACTTGTATTAGTGCAGACACTGATGCAAAATGGATTATCAAAAATTTCAGGCTAACATTCTTGAGTGATTATGTGCCAGTATTGACATGAAGAAACTAAATATGCCTACAAAAGAAGAAGTAAAAGATAATTTTCATGTTAGCTCTTTATGAAATTTCTTATAAGACAAAGTAAATGAAATTTGCCATGTTGCAATTTAACAAAAGTATTGTTTATGCATCTCAACTTGTTCGTCCGCTAGCATCAACTAAGTAGGTGTCTTTCTAAAGACTAAAGAGTAAGAGAAGTGAACACATATTGGATACAATATTCATTGCAGTTGTGTGACAATTAGTGATACAGACATCTTATGAATTCAAAAACCATATTATATTTCTAACTAATAATTATCAAATAGTATTTTTAGGTGGAAAAATCCCTCAAAATGATATAATTAATCAACTAATTTAATATGGGTAACATATAAAGAAACTATGCTATATCTCTACCTGTAACTTATTTCATCCACTGGTGAGTATTGTATTTACTAATTGATTATATATCTAGAATTTCCATACAAAATTTAGTGGCTAGGGACGAGTATATGCTTCCGTGAAGACCTAAAAATACAAGGTGAACCAATTTTACTTTCTTAAATTTTCCAGTTCCAACCCCATCAATCCTTAATACCAAACTTAACATGAATGGGCCAGTTTCAAATTTTATAATAGTAAGCCCTTTATTGGTTTCACAAATTCAGGACTTATAAACTATTAATACAGTACTAACGACATATTTACAACATGTACTTGAATAGAACACAATAGTACTTGTTGAAAAGATAAATTTATATGGCCCAAGAGTAATAAATCTTTATGACATATCAAATATGAGCAACCACCTGCACACCATTTAGTTATATAGTAGGAGAAGTAATATGCAAAAACACATATTAGAAGACTTTCCATTTATCATATCTATTTTCAGCTAAAGATTTGTCTCACTTCAAAATAACTGTAGGGCTCTATTCAAAGCAGTCTTAAAATGACCAAAAAGGTTGTAAAGTGTTCTAATGTTTACAGAAGCTTGTAGGATGGGCAAGGGAAATATCACTATATTTTGGACAAAAACTTACGTTCAAATTTTTAAGAAGTGGGCAGTCATTGCTAAAGCATTCGAGGAATAATCAGCCAACTTAGAAAAGATTTTAACCTTTATGAGAGTGACATCAACGCATGTTCATTTTCTTGTTACAAAATGAAAGCTAAATTAATGTTAAAACATACCGGCTGATATGGAAAAAAGGGGGAATATACTAAAGCCAATCCAAATGTTCCTCTTCTCAAGTTCTAGCTCCTCGCTTCGAGCTTCCAGTGGCCGCGATCCAACAGGTCCGTCTCCCAACGCTCATGGTGTCTCCTGGCGGCAAAGAAAACCCAGCAAATATACCTTCACCGAGCACCGACGTCGGTCTCCCAGCACTGGCGTCTGTTGGATCAATGGGCTCTAGAGGGGGGGTGAATAGAGCTACACACACTTCACAAAATCAATTAGACCACCAATTTAATCGTAGTGCAAAAACTAAAGCAATCAACAATTTGATGTCCTATTCTAGCATACAAAGCAAGGATAAGAGATAATGAACAGCATGCACTTGGACAGGTGGTTTAGAGTGATTCCACATCCTAAACTTAGGAACGATGTCAGTCCACTACCTAGAGTTGGTTAGACTCTAGGATTTGCAACTTGATTCTCTTATATATCACTATAAGATTATAAGATACATAAACCACACAACCAAGGGCATAATTTCTCAAGCTAAGATCTTCTACCTATCCAAGGACTTACCCACAAAACAAGATTGTTCAGCCTTCTTGAAAGGACTTACCCAATCTTACCTTTGTCTTTAGCCTTGCAAGATTTACCTATCTCACTTGAGCTTTGCCTTGCACCTCTCCTTCACTTGGAGAGCTTCTCCATGTTTTCCCTTCACCAAGGGATCTGGAGCAATGGGCTATCTTCACTCTTGAAGATCAGCAACACATCTTCACCTTCACTCAGAGAAGAACAACAACAACTCCTCTTTCACTTGGAGAAGTAGCTTCAATCAATCTTCAATGGGATTTGGAGGTAGGAAGAGAGAAAGGAGAGCTTTACATAATACAAAGGATAGCTCTCATACACAGGGACCTAACTCACTCTTGACTCATGAATTTATCTTGAAGGTAGAGAGAGAAAGGGGCTCAAGGGCTTGGAACACTCTCAACTAAGATGGAACCAAGTTTGCAATGGAAGAGCAACTTGGAATGAAGTCCAAGGGGTTCTATTTATAGTTGAGGGTGGCCCTTTATGTTGTGGGACACTTGGGTGCAAAAGTAGTCATTTTTTGTTCAAGAAAACGGCTCTATTTTTGCCCAAAACAATTCACCAACGGTCATATTACTTTTTCTGCAAATTCCGTACAGTGCAATCGGTCGAGTTTTAATGGGGGTAACTCGACCGATCAAGTAAGAGGCAAATCTATATTCAAGTGATCGGTCGAGTTTGTCCTGAGGAAACTCGACCGACCAATTCAACTGGAAATGGCATCCTACTTGATCGGTCGAGTTCTGTGGGTGCACAACTCGACCGATGCAATCTTCAGAAAATCGATCAAGGTTGATCGGTCGAGTTTCAGGCTAGGGAAACTCGACCGACCAAGTGCCTGTAATTGATTTTCTAATTTGCAATAAAAGTGATTAACACTTGGTGAATTTTTTCCCAAACATTTTTCTCTTCTAAGTTACAAGTCAATTCATCATTACAAGTGATTACATGGATGTTCTAAGGTCATTTACATATAAATCCTAAAATGCACACTTGTAGCCATTTTGACTTGAACTTGGCCCATTCTAGGGCTTTGTATATATGACCCTTTTCATGTACCTAATGCCTGCAAACAATCTTAAACGCACATATTAGATACATATGAATGGAATGGTTAAGTCATTATCAAAATATAGGTAATGTATAACCTCTAGGTCAACATTCTCCCCCTTTTTGAGAATGACAAACCATTCCTCAAACATATTGAAAAGGATAAGAAAGTTATACCTTTGCCTTGTGAATTAGGGGGATTCATAATAAGAACAATTTGAATTGCTCCCCCTCAAACTATGCTTCCTCTCACCTGCATGTTAGGTTTTCTATACATGGCAATACTAATATCTGTGTAATATGTAATCCTTTGCATGCCACATGATCAGTAGCAAATTAATAAGAGAAGGATCACCTAGGCAAGAAAGCAATAGTATAACAACAAGAAACAATATGATTGAGTCTCAAACCATGAGATATTTCTCCCCCTTTTGACATTAACAAAAAGGTGGGGGGGGGGGGTAGAAGAGCAAAAACTAGGTCTTCTCTAAGACTCAACCTCACATATATGCAAGGTAATAAACAACATTGTAAAAGCATATATCATACAACCACGGAGAACATACAATCCAAGTCAGAATAAAAATATATCTCAAAAAGCACCAAGCATAAGATAACACAAATTAAGTAGCCAAAGAGCATAGCAAAGATATGTCAACTCAGAAAGATGTCCTCAAGAGCAACTACAACCATAAAGTGAGAAAACAGTAAATAAGAAAATAGTACATCTCAGAATAATGTGCCAGGATGTTGCTTATACAAAAGAGTCTAGAAAGATGTATATAATAGACATGCTAGACTATAAGCTAAGAAAACCTCTTAGACATCTAAGCTATCTATATCAACTGCTTCCTCATCTTCGCCAGGGTTGTAGTCCTCATCTCCATCCGAAGGCGGAGCAGCTGTGCCAGCAGTAGATCCAGCACCATCATCATCATCCTCGTCAGAAGCATCCTCAGTGTCACCATCATCAGCATCAGCATCCTCGTCTACATCCTCAGCCTGGTCGGGCATCTCCTCGTCGTCAGGACTAAAAGAGCGACTGGGCCAACGGGCATTCTGCTCGGCCCACAACATACCAAGAGCAAGGAGCTCCTTGGCATGCGGGAAGGACGGAGCAGAGTCCCCCAAAGAAATGAGTAGAGTGGCCAGGGGGCCAGCAGGTAATGGCAGGAAAGCAGGAGTGAAAATACCAGCAGCATACTGAGGTGGAGCTGCAGCGGAAGGCTCGGCAGCAAACGGTGATCGAGTAGGGAAGTAATGCTTGTATGCATAAGAGGCATAGGCACTACCGGGGTATGATTGGTAGACAAGGTAGGGTGAAGCACAGGACAGGTTCATGGTAGACATGATCGAACACAAATCCTAGTGGAGGTGGTCCTGAACCTGACGGTTGTACGCCTGTTCATGCATCATATATCCCAGAAGGGTTTCATTTGATGCACGGAACGACGCACGGCTAGGGCGAGGATGTGGCTGTGGAGGTGGAGCATGGGTGGAGAAGGGAGGTATACTAGAATCAGAGGCAGAGGCTGAGGCATAAGCACCAGGGGTAGGGGTAAAGACCGGGACAGCCTTCTGAAGGGTGGTTTCACTAATGCACACTCCTTTGCGAGCAACCGGGTAATGGAAGTCAGAAAAGAGTGATTTGTCAGTGGCGAACTGGAAGAGACCACAGATCAGGGCTGGGTAGGGAAGGTGGGTGCCCTTGGTGTTCTTGTCGGTGTCAAAGCAGGTCATGTGATGTAAGATGTAACGAGCCCACTTGACACCTATATTGTTTAACAAACAATACATCAGGACCGCTGTGTTTTCCGCAATGTCTGTTTGATTATGCTTTGGATGGATATTTCAATTAATCACAAGGGCCAAGATGCGCCTCTGGGGGTCAAGGGAGGAGGAGGGTAGGGTTTACCGCTTCTTATAAGCCATGTCAGGTTTCTTTAAAAAACGATGAATATCCGGTAGCGTCAATTCATGGTGTTTATAGAAACCTTCTGGGTCAAGAAGATCGAAATACACGTCATAGTCCTTACGCCAAGTAGTGTTTTCTTCATCTCCGGCAAGATAGTAGTTGAAAGTTTCCTCGGAGATTTTAAAATGACAACCGGCGATCATCGATGTTAGGACTACTTCGGTATTCGACGGGGGAACAAGTGAATCATAGTTCCAACGCAGGTTGGCATAGAACTCATGAACAACTTTTGTGCTTGATAACGGATTATTGAAGCAGTCACGTTCGATTGCTAGGGTGGACAAGTGGTGTTTGGCAAGAAGCCTCGAAACAAAGGTGATATACTCTTAAAAACGATTTGCATCAACTAAGGGGCGAAAAGAAAAAGGAGATCGTGGAAGAAGATCCTTATACCGATTTACCGCCTCAATAGACACAAAGGAGGTGTTATCGAACAGAATCAAGCGATTAACGGAGGAGGAGGCCGGAGCATTGCCAGGAGCAGCACATTTCCATCTATGGGAAGCCATGGAAATGAAAACAAGGAGAAAAATGTGCACACAAGTAAGATCAAACCTCAAAAGCTGAAGAAGACACACCACAGACGCCCGGGGAGGTCAAGAACAGGTTGCTAAGTCACCCTAGGGTTAGGAACGGGGGAGGGTTAGGGCTTGGGTTGAGAGCACAGGCTAGGAGATGAGGAATCAGTCGGCTATTTTCTAGTTGCAAGGGAAAATAGTCGGCCGATCCTAACTTTTAAGTTAGCGCTGCCCGTCGATCGGTCGAGTTCTGAGGGTGTACAACTCGACCGAATGGTCCACTGAAGACAGCTCTCGGCTCCTGATCTGTCGAGTTTTCCAGGGTGGAAACTCGACCGAAGGTCAACCTGACCTAGCAGTCTAATTCTTAGATTCTAGCCATATACATGTCGATTAAATTTATTTTTCTATTCTTATGCATAAATAACATACCTAGGCACATTTAGCTCATCATTGGGCACTATTTAGCGATAAAATGTGAAATTCGATAAAACCCAAAAATAAGCAAAAACTAAGCATGTTGATAGGTATTTTAAGCACAAACAAGCATGTATATGACCAACATAAGGTGAATATTGACATGAGCAAGCATATAGGGAAGAGACAACTAGCTAGATCACATAGCAATATCATTCAAATCAACAATGAGAAGTTTTGATCGAATAAAATTAAATTGATCTCTAGCTAGAGGTTTTGTAAAAATGTCCGCCAACTGATTTTCTGTGTCCACATGTGTGATATATATATCTTTCTTGGCAATGTGGTCACGAAGCAAATGATGGCGAACCTCTATATGCTTGGCTCTACTATGCAATATAGGATTATAAGATAGATTAATTGCACTAGTATTGTCACAAAAGATAGGAGAAGCATAAAAAAATATGTTAAAGTCTTGGATCATTTGCTTCATCCATAGGACCTGTGCACAACCCTCGGCTGCAATGTATTCATCTTCGGTAGTTGATAATGCCACTATGCTTTGTTTCTTGGAGAACTAAGACATTAAGCATGGTCCTAGAAGGAAGCAAGTGCCACTTGTGCACTTTCTATCAATCAAACACCCTGCGTAATCCGCATCACTATATGCTTTAAGAGTAAAATCCCTTGATTTAGGATACCATAGACCAAAATTTTGGGTTTTGGCTAAGTACCTCAAAATTCTCTTAACAGAAGTGAGATGCGACTTCTTAGGGCAAGATTGAAAGCGAGCGCACAAGCCAACACTAAACATAATATCAGGTCTAGAGGCAGTTAAATAAAGTAAACTTCCTATCATACCTCTATAGAGCTTCTCATCTACCTTTTCACCTTCTTCATCTTTGTCAAGTTTGGCGGTGTTTGACATGGGTGTATCCATCAGCTTCATGTTCTCCATCCCAAAGCGCTTGAGTAGTTCACTTGTGTATTTGGCTTGGTTGATGAAGTTTTCTTCTTTTGTTTGCTTGATTTGAAAGCCGAGGAAGAAGGTCAACTCACCCATCATGCTCATTTCAAATTCACTCTGCATAAGCGAACTAAACTCCTTGTAAAGATCAAGATTAGTCCCGCCAAAAATGATATCATCAACATAAATTTGGATAATAAGAAAATGGTGAGAAGTGTGTTTTAGAAACAAGGTAGAATCAACTTTGCCCATGACATACCCATTATCTAACAAAAAGTTCTTTAATTTCTCATACCAAGCTCGAGGTTCTTGTTTGAGTCCATAGAGAGCTTTTTGTAACAAATAAACATGATTGGGTAATTTTTCATTTTCAAAGCCTGGAGGTTGAGCAACAAAAACTTCCTCCTCGATTGTACCATTCAAAAACACACTTTTAACGTCCATTTGATATAGCAAGAAATTTTTATAACTAGCAAAGGCAAGTAGCATATGGATATATTCTAATCTAGCAACATGAGCATAAGTTTCATCAAAATCAATACCTTCCTGTTGGTTGTAACCTTGTTCCACTAACCTTGCTTTGTTCCTTACCACTTTTCCTTGCTCATCTAGCTTGTTGCGGTAGACCCATTTGGTTCCAATGATTTTTCTATCACTTGGTCTTGGCACTAAGGTCCACACTCGATTCTTCTCAAATTGCTCAAGCTCTTCTTGCATGGCAAGGATCCACTCATCATCACCAAGGGCTTCTTTGATGTTCTTTGGCTCTACTTGAGAGATGAAGGCTCTATCTGCTTGTTCTTTGTTGTGAGCAGCTCGTGTCCTCACTCTCTCGAACGGGTTGCCAATGATCAACTTCTTGGGGTGTTCCTTTGCAAAGCGGGGAGTGGGATCCTTCTTTTCTTCTTCTTTTTCTTCTTCTATCACCTGCTTGACTTTGTCTTTGATGTTGAGATCTTTTAAGATAGGAATTATTTCATCTGCAACATCATCATCACCAATATGCTTGCCAACAACAGGGTTAGTTTCAATAAACTTAACATTGATAGATTTTTCAATTTTAGACAATTCAATGTTAAATACTCTATATGCCCTGCTAGTAGTGCTATAGCCTAGGAAGAAAGCCTTATAGGATTTCAGATAAAACTTGTCGAGAGAATTCTTTGTTTTTAAAACAAAGCAAGGACATCTGAAAACATAAAAGAAATCAATAGATGGCTTCCTACCACGCCATAGTTCATAAGGGGTTTTCTTGAAAGATGGATGTGTGAAAACTCGGTTTTGCACAAAACATGACGTGCTAACAGGTTCAGCCCAAAACTTCTTAGGAGTGTTATACTCAAGAAGCATGGTCCTAGCCATCTCTTGTAGCGACCTATTCTTCCTCTCAACAACCCCAGTTTGTTGAGGTGTGCGAGGAGAAGAGAAATTGTGCGAATAACCCAATTTTTCACAAAAATGCTCAAAAAGATCATTTTCAAACTCTCCCCCATGATCACTATGGATAGAAACAATATGGCAAGAAGCTTTGTTTTCAACCCATTTACAAAAGCTCGAGAAAACATCAAGAGTATCACTTTTAGAAACGAGAAAGAAAGTCCAAGTATATCTAGAGAAATCATCAACAATAACAAAACAATACTTGGAGCCACGAAGCGTTTGAGTTCCCATTGGTCTGAATAGATCAATATGAAGAAGTTCAAGAACTCTCATGGTACTCATGACTCCTTTGGATTTGAAGGAAGATTTGGTTTGTTTCCCTTGTGTATAAGGTCAGCATTCCTCATCCTTATCAAAATCCAATTTAGGAAGTCATCGAACCAAGTCCTTTTTGTTCAACTTCCTCATTTAATGCCAATTCACATGACCCAAATGAAAATGCCAAAGAGAAAGATCATTTTTATCCACAACTAAGCATCTATTTAGTATGGGCTTAAGAGCATCGAGAACAATAACATAAAGATTACCATTTCTAGTTCCCTTATATATAACATTATAGGAGAGGGAATCTAGAAGCAAGCATTCTAAAGAAGTAAATAGCACGAGATAACCATTTTCACATAATTGGCTAACACTAATTAAATTGTGATGTAGGCCATCAACAAGAAATACATTTTTAATACATAATATATTGCCTACATCACCCTCACCTATAACCTTACCCTTCTTGTTGTCCCCGAAGGTTACCGATCCTCCTTTCTTTTTCACAAATTTGTTGAAATGGCTGATTTCTCCAGTCATATGCTTAGAGCAGCCACTATCAACAATCCATTTCTTTTTAACCTGCAAGAAAAAGTATGTGTGAACCCAACTCAAACTTTGGGGTCTGGGGTTAGTTTGGGAACCCATTTCATCTTTGGGTTGGTCCCCTTGGGCTTATAAGGACAATAGGTAGAATAATGGTCATCACATTTGCAATGAATACAAACCATAGGGTTTTTAGAGTCGGAAGTCTCTCCATTGAAAATTGGAGGTTCCACACTTTTTTCTTACCCTTCTTCTTCTTACCTTTGGGAGCAGTCCCATTATATTCTAAACCACTAGTATCAACTTGTTTGGTAGAGTGCTCTAGGACATCATTTAGGGATTTCTTTCCCGAAAGAAACCTTTGCAAAGTAGATCTTAATTTAGCATTATCATCACTAATATTTACAACAGTAGTAGATAGACTAGTAAGATCTTCTCTAGTATGCAAAAGGTTGGCCTCAAGATAGAGGGCTTTAGTAAGAAGAGAATCTTTTTCTAGAGTTAAGCTAGCAACTTCATTTCTAGGCAAAACAGGTCTAGAAGATAGATCATTTATTTGAGAAAGCAATTTTGCATTTTTAGATTTAAGAACAACTATTTCTCTTTGATAAGCATAGATTTCTTCTCTCCTAGCATCATCAATAAGCTTGAGTTCTACATTTTTAGTTTTAAGAGTATCAAGCTCATCTAGGCATTTTTGGTTTTCTATCTTATGATTTTCAATATTTTTAAGATATGTACCATTCTCAACCTCTACTCCATTGTATTGAAGTTCAAGGTCAAGAAATTGCCCTTGCAAGGATTCTATGCTATCAAGATGCAATTTTTCATTTTCATCAAGAATGTCAATTTTTTCATAAAGATCATCAACTATTTTTCCTAATCTTTTCCTCTTAGATTTACATTTAGCAAAAGATGATTTGCATTCATTAAGCATTTCAATGAGAGTTTCCTTAGATAGCTCAAGTAAATTAACATCACTAACCTTGCTTACCTCACTTACCTCAATTACATCTTCACTAGTTGAGGCCATGAGGGCAAGATGGCATTCTCCATCTTCGGAGCTTGAGGAGCTTGAAGAAGACTCCTCCCACGCCGCATGAGTTGCATCTTTGGATCTTCTCTCCTTCTTTTCTTTCCTCTTGTACTTTGCTTCTCTTTTGTACTTGTCATCCTTCTTGTGGCTGCTCTTATGATGGCTCTTCTTGGCCTTTGGGCAATCACTCTTGTAGTGGCCTTTTTGACCACACTCGTAGAACCTAGGAGTTGAGGAGGAGGGCTTGCTCTTGAAGTGTTTCCCTTTTGAGTAGTTAGCTTCATGATCATTGACACCTTCATCTTCACTTGAGGAAGGGCAGGGAGACTTCATGGCAAGTTGTTGTTGCCGGACCATTTCTTCAATTTGAGCTTTGAAGGCTGTGCTTGTTATCTTCTTTGATTCCTTCTCTTCTCTTCTCTTCTCTCCTCTTCTTATTGCTTGTTGAACCTAGGTTCATGGGCTTGGAGGTTACCAACCAGCTCCTTGGTTGACAACTCTCTTAGCTTGTAAACATCTTCAATTGAAGTGACCTTTGGCTCCCATCTCTTTGGAAGAGATCTCAAGATTTTGGCATTGATTGTACCTCTATCCATGACACTCCCAAGAGTTGTAAGGCTATTCAAGATGACATTTAACCTTGTGTACATGTCCGCTACTCTTTCATTCTTCCCCATCTTGAAGTTCTCAAGAAGACCACCAAGCATGTAGGCTTTGGCCTCCTTGACTTGCTCGGTCCCTTCATAGGTGACACACAACTTGTGCCATATCTCATGCGCCGTGTCCCAAGAAGAGATCCGGTTGAACTCGGATGGTGTAAGGGCGGCGTAGATGATGCTCACGGTTTTGGCGTTGAGTTGAGCACGCTTCATCTCAACTTCCGTCCATGTGGTGATGTCCCCTTTTGGATCTTCATACTTGAGATGGACAATCTTCCACATTTCATAGCTCACCCCTTGGAGGTAGAATTGCATTCTCCTCTTCCAATATAGGACGTTTGTGCCGTCAAAGACCGAGGGTCTCATTGAGAAGCTTCCTTCGAGGTTGAGTGACCCAAGATCCGAATCGCCCATCTTCTCCTACTTCTTGAAGTAGCTTGGAGAAGACCTACTCTGATACCACTTGTTGGATCAATGGGCTCTAGAGGGGGGTGAATAGAGCTACACACACTTCATAAAATCAATTAGACCACCAATTTAATCGTAGTGCAAAAACTAAAGCAATCAACAATTTGATGTCCTATTCTAGCATACAAAGCAAGGATAAGAGATAATGAATATCATGCACTTGGACAGGTGGTTTAGATTGGTTCCACATCCTAAACTTAGGAATGATGTCAGTCCACTACCTAGAGTTGGTTAGACTCTAGGATTTGCAACTTGGTTCTCTTATATATCACTATAAGATTACAAGATACATAAACCACACAACTAAGGGCTTAATTTCTCAAGCTAAGATCTTCTACCTATCCAAGGACTTACCCACAAAGCAAGATTCTTCAACCTTCTTCAAAGGACTTACCCAATCCTACCTTTGTCTTCAGCCTTGCAGGATTTACCTATCTCACTTGAGCTTTGACTTGCACCTCTCCTTCACTTGGAGAGCTTCTCCACATTTTCCCTTCACCAAGGGATCTGGAGCAATGAGCTATCTTCACTCTTGAAGATCAGCAACACATCTTCCCCTTCAGTTGGAGAAGAACAGCAGCAACTCCTCTTTCACTTGGAGAAGTAGCTTCAATCAATCTTCAATGGGATTTGGAGGTAGGATGAGAGAAAGGAGAGCTTTACATAATACAAAGGATAGCTCTCATACACAGGGACCTAACTCCCTCTTGACTCACGAATTTATCTTGAAGGTAGAGAGAGAAAGGGGCTCAAGGGCTTGGAACACTCTCAACTAAGCTAGAACCAAGTTTGCAATGGAAGAGAAGCTTGGAATGAAGTCCAAGGGGTTCTATTTATAGTTGAGGGTGGCCCTTTATGTTGTGGGACACTTGGGTGCAAAAGTAGTCATTTTTCGTTCAAGAAAATGACTCTATTTTTTCCCAAAACAATTCACCAACGGTCATATTACTTTTTCTACAAATTTTGTACAGTGCAATCGGTCGAGTTTTAATGGGGGTAACTCGACCGATCAAGTAAGAGGAAAACCAATATTCAAGTTGTAACAACCCTGACCTGGGTTATGTACTAACCCCAGGTGTTTTTACTAAATATGTAATTAAACCCTGGTGATTATCTTATGACATGTACTTAAGTTCCTAAGGAACATACATTTTCATTTCTGTCCTTTTAAAACAATGTTGTAGAATTATTTGGTAATGCAGGGGCGTATGTGCAAATTTCCCATTTAAAGGGTGTAACTTGCAAATTTCACAAGTTAAGATGTTCCTCTGATGATGAGACATCATATGAGTAAATATGATGAGTTAAGATGGATTTCCCAAGCTTGGGCATCAAGATACAGCTTGTGGAATGATCCTTGTGCTTAAAAACCCTAATTTTGGTGTAAAGTGCAATTTACCCAAATGTGGGGTGCAACTTATAAAATACACCATCTTGAACATCTTTTATAACTTTTGACATCATTTAAACTAATAATGATGAAGGGGGCACTTCCTTTGAATAATCATATAATAAGGAACACCTTTGTAATTAAATAATCAAAATGTAAGTAAGGAGACCCTTATGTACATATGTACCTTAGTGATAAGTTGACCTTCCTTGCCTTTATTTCATGGTTTGAGAAGGATTTTTACCTTAGAAGATGAGGAGGGACGTGCCTAAAAGAAAGGAAGGACCTAGTTGTGAAAAGGAGGAGTAAGTTGTCCTTATGATGAAAATAACCCCAAAGGTACTTATACCCTTTCCTTTGCAATCAAAGGCAACGTTTCCCTTTCACTCTTCACTTATCTCTTACTGTGGCTGACTACAGAAGGAGCTCAGGAGCTCAAGGGGATGACCAACCTGTTCTAGGTAAGAGAACACCACCTTCTTGCTCAAATTCATGGAGGAAATCATGTTACAAGGTTGGTTTGCTAGTTTTATTACTTAGCTTTCTCGTTCTAGCCATCTTTTCCCAACCTTTCCTGGGAGAAACACCCTTGGCCGACCTGTGGAGCTCAAGACACCATTAAAGACTTGAAGCTTGGAAGCTTGGAGCTCAAGGAACGACCTTAAGGCGAGTTTTATAATTCTAAACCTTTTGCTTTGTTATGCATACTTTTATTCGTGCAATTAATAGTTAGTTCTTCTTCTTCCCCATCCTTCTTTGCACCCTTGAAAGCTTTTTCGTGAAGAATAGACCTTGGTTTCAAGGTTGAAGACAAAGGGCGTTAATACCTATGTTGGTCCTTATCCAACTTTACTAAACGATCTTGGACCAATAGGTCAAACGATCTCACACTCGTTTCAATCCAAACGGGTTCAATAGGTCGGTTTGGCCAAACGGGTTCCAACCCATTTGAGGGCGTTGACCAAGCATTGACCGTTTGGGATTTCTATTCACAATTATGTAGGCTAATGACCCACCAAATTTGAGGGGTTAATTCCAAAGGAATCGTAGGTTCAAGGCCAATCAATTAGGCAATCGAATTGAATTAAGTGCTGTTTTTCTAAACTGATTAACTTGAATCTTTGGGAAAACAAGTTCCAACCCGTTTGAAGGAGTTGACTAAGCGTTGACCGTTTGGGATTCCTGTTCATAATATTTTGAATTTCATTTCTACCAAGAATCATGATCTAATTCCTAACCAATTAAGAGTTGAAGGCATTTCAACACCCTAACTCTAATCGGGTTAAATTTGCTGTTTTTCATATAGATTTCGATGAGTGTTGGGTTGAAGGACCCAAACGAGTTCAAACCCATTTGGGGGTTCATCCAAACGATCTCACACTCGTTTAGTGACACCCCAAGACTGTTTGAAGGTCTAGGGTTAAAGATATTTGATGGTTTGAGGGTCCAATCACAAGATATTGATAAATTGATGAAAAGTGCTGATTTGTAATTTAATTAGGACTCAACCCTTATCAAATCAACTTAATTTTGGTCAAACTTTGGGCAAATGGTCTCAAGACCGTTTGGAGATCATCCAAACGATCTCAAGACCGTTTAGGCCAAGTTTGGGCCCAATTGGAGTTCAATTGATAGGTTCAACCTTGTTTTGATTCACATTGTTGAAAATTGATGAGTAGCCGATTGGAAACCTTAATTGAGTTAGACTTAACCATAATTGGCTTTCAATTGAAGGTCAAATTGGTGTCCAATTGATTAAGGCTCATCCTAATTGACTCAATTTGTAAGTGGTTAACATGGCTTGGGCCAATTGAAGGCTTCAACTTAAGAAATCCTTTTCAATCATGACCTTTGTATCACCTTTCATGTCTATGCGGTTTAGACCCAAACGAGTCCACACTCGTTTAGACCCAAACGAGTCCACACTCGTTTAGACCCAAACGGGTTCACACTCGTTTAGGTCCAAACGGGTCCACACTCGTTTGGACTCAAATGGGTCCACACCCGTTTGGACTCAAATGGGTCCACAACCGTTTAAGGTCAAGTGGGTCCACACCCGTTTAAGGTTCAAATGGGTTGAAGGTTGAAGGTTAAACCCTAACCTAATTGAAGACTTTCAAGGATGTTTATACTTAACCACTTGAAGGTATAAATGGTTCAATAATGATCCAATCTAAACCATAATGGTAACTTAAGACATTAAGGAACTAAGTGACTAATGAAGTGACCCATGATGATGATCAAAGGGTAATTTACCAAAATGCCCTTGAAAGGTTCAATTGAGTGATACTTTGTCCTAACCAAACCCTAATCACTCAATAGTGGTGATTTGGTCTATGTTAATCAAAGAGGACTTAATCCAACCAAATCTAGAGTGGTGTAATCACCATCTACTAGTAAGAGGAGAGAGAAAGTACCAACTATGATGGAAACTCAAGTAAAATACCTTCAATATACATGAATGTGCATGATTAGGGTATGATCCACCAGATGAGATCATGGAAACCCTAAATATGATAATTGATGAATCTTAATCTTATCTGAGGACTTTAATGATGATGTTTCTCATACATGGTGATGTTATGAGATCAATTCACCAATAGGTGAATAGTAAACCCTAATTCTAGGGTGATGACATGTATTATGAATAGTAAACCCTAATTGATGAAAATTAGGGAAACCTAGCTCTTGTATGAGCAGGGAGATACAACTTCTTTAAATGAGTTATTTATTGTTATCAGTTGATTTAATCATGCATGTTCCTATATGAGGATGATCATATCCAGGTATGGATGATGATACTATATATTCATTGAAAGCATGTTGTTAGCTTTATGAATAGTGATTTATCCTAATGCCAGGTTAATAACATCTTATGAGATTGATAGGCTGTGAGAGCCATGAATACCATCAAGGTCATGCTTTAAGAGATGACTTGTGATGAGAGTATTGAGAAATGATAATTGAAGAGAGTTAGGCTTGTTACATTTAGTATTCTACTTTCATAGCTGCTGTTCTAATGATTAATGTTTGAGAACCTGTATGATAATAAAAGAATACTGAAATGTACCTAACTAATCAAGTATAATTATTGCATGTAGAGCCCTGATCATAGATCCATCATTGTCATAGACCAAATGATGGTGAAACAGGTTTTCCTAAGGGAACTCCTGGAGCACATACTTTTGAGTATGTGGGGTATATGGATGTGTAAAACCTTACATCCTAGTGAATGAATTGATGTAGATGTATCTTAAATCCATCAACCCTTTCACTATGTGTTTATGCCGGGGTGATGTAATACTATTCTCCCAAGGAACTCTTTTATACCACATCGATGAGAGATAAACAAGAAATCTTTTGATGGCGAAGAGAGTACAAAATGCCACTGTGACTCTAATAGAGAAGTACCAGAATACCCTGGTAAGCTATAGTAGTAGAGACATTAGATGTCCTGCATGTTGATCCTCATACTAACTGAGGAAGATGAGGTCATAAGAATCCGGCTCTTTTGATGACCTATGTATGATACCGATGCGACTTAATAGTGATCGGTTGGAGTATGACGATATACCTCATCTCCGCAGGGCATAATGATGTTTGTAAAACGTAATCAACTGCGTAGCATATCTTCTTAGGTTGAACTACGAAATACATTGGTTGATGATACATTACTTAGTATACATGTTTTTCATATTCCTTAAATGTTGTTGTTCTAATTGATAACAATCTGTTGTTGATTACCTTAAAGCTTTTATTGCTCATATTGTTCTTGATTGCTATAATAAAGCTTATGGCGGAGAGTTATAACTCTCGCTGGGACAATTATTTAAAAATTGTCTCACCCCGTAGATTTCAACTTTTTAGGTGGTCATCGAGGACGAAGGAACCAGTCTGCAGGTGATCAGTATCAGCAGCAGCAGCAAATTCAGGAGCAGCAGTGACTTCAGGTGGAAACACTGTGCTGTCTAGTCTTGTAGTCAGAATAGTCTTATGTCATCTCTGTACACTCAGGTCCTAGGAGTTTTTTGATCTGAGAATTTTGAAATCTTGAGATTTTGTATCATGACGTATATAATCACTTGAGAAGTGATTTATTAGAGATGTAAACAGTTCATCTTACTTTTATAAAAGGAGTTTCAGGTTTTTAAGATCTCGTTTTCGAAAAGTTTTAATTTCTCGTGATTTTCATATTCTGCTGATTAATCGAATCACTTCCGCTATGTTTATCTTGTGTTTTGGAGATCAGAGCCCACAATTAGTGGTATCAGAGCTCTAGGTTCGCTGAGTCTACAGAGACATAGGACTTAGAGTGTCAAGTCTATCCTTAGTACTTCTTTCTTATCTAATAGAGTCTTCTGCTCCTCAGGAGAAGAAGATAATTAAGGATGTCTGGACCACATGAGGAGTACGAGGCCGAAAGTAGTGTTGCTGCGCCTCGGGAAGGTGCAAGGAACCTAAAAATAGAGCAACCTGCACCTGAGCCACCCGTGGAGCCACCTCAGTTTGACCCAGCTGACATGGGAAACCCAGCTGTTCAAACTATGTTCGGGTAGTTTATGACTGCTATGACACACATCACCGACAGGATGCCCATGCCTGCACCTAGGGCACCTACCCAGTCTGAAGGACAAGGTATCGGTAAGACATTCGAGCGACTTCGTCATGTCAGAGCAACTGAATACTTTGGAATAGCTGATCCTGCAGATGCCGATCTATGGTTAACCGAGTTGGAGAAAGCTTTTAGAATCCTCAACATCCCAGAAGCTCAGAAGGTTAGACATGTTGTCTATCTTCTCAAGGGAAGTGTTGGTCACTGGTGGACCATGGAAGAGTAGAAGAGGCCTGGAATAGAGATCTTGTGGGAAGAGTTTCGCCGGGAATTTGTTCATAGATATTTCCCGAAGACCTTCCTGGACGAGAAGATCTCTCAGTTTGAGAGACTGAGACAGGGTATGATGAACATTAGCGAGTATGAGGCTAAGTTCATGGAGTTGTTGCGATTCTGTCCGCATATGGCTATCACAGATGAAGAAAGGATTAGGAGGTTTGAGAAGGGTTTGAATGCCGACATGACTACTCCCGTGTCTGCACTAGAAAATCGGGAGAGATTCTCTACCTTTGTTGAGTCAGTCCGAAGGATAGAGAGATCCGTAGTCAAGAAAAGACAAACCCAAAAGAGATATCCGCAGTTCCAGGGATCTTCATCTAGAGACTTTAAGAAGCCTAGATTCTCTGCACCTACCCCTCCACCACCCAGATCGAGTTCTCAGAATCAGTGGTCCCCAAGTAGAGGTAGAGGACGAGGTTTACCACTACAAGAGTGTCACACCCCGATCATCATCTAGAGACTTTAAGAAGCCTAGATTCTCTACACCTACCCCTCCACCACCCAGATCGAGTTCTCAGAATCAGTGGTCCCCAAGTAGAGGTAGAGGACGAGGGATCTTCATCTAGAGACTTTAAGAAGCCTAGATTATCTGCACCTACCCCTCCACCACCCAGATCGAGTTCTCAGAATCAGTGGTCCCCAAGTAGAGGTAGAGGACGAGGTTTACCACTACAAGAGTGTCACACCCCGATCTCACATTAACCTCAAAATCACGAGATTAGGGCGCGACGGAGGGATTACGCACAAACCAAACCATTCATAACTTTTTTTAAAACATTTAGAAGGCATTAAAAGATAATCTGATTTATGCTGTAAAATAAATCTAAACAATCTGCGGAAGTATTTTCATTTAAACTGACTAGGCAATATCAACAGAGTCTACAGCATATTACATTGTTCAACATAAAATAAAGCATAACCGTTAATTTACATCTTTGTACACATTCTCTCTCACCCACACCATGTCCCAAAGATCGAGGGGAAAGGACTAAGAGACCTCTAACTACTAACTACGTATACCTTCTACAGACTAAGCATTAAGATGAAAGGATCCTTCAGATTTCCTGCTGCTGATGATGACCTGAAAATGTTTTGAGTAGAGGTATGAGCCTACTCGCTCAGTGAATAGCATTTCACTTAGCTATCACTAAACAACTCATCAGGTTTATAAAATTGAAATAAAACATAACTGCAGTACAAGCAGGGCAGTTCTAATGACATAGCAGATTATAGAATATAATCGCATTTCTATGCAACAACAGATAATTTAAACCAATAAACAGATATAATGAATTGGCACAAAAGTTCAGATATATTAATTTACTGTGATCCTATATGATTACATATTTATATTATTATGCCCTAATCATATGGAGTGTACTCTACATATAAAGATCTGTAGCGAACTACGATCCCACCGTACAAGACTTAGCGACACACCCGGGGAATGCTAAGTTTGACTTCCGCCCTGGTCTGATGTAGGGCCCACAGGCTCATCGGCCTTCAGGCTCATCGGCCTCACTACACTCTCAAAAGGGTGAACTCTAGACTCCTCCTCAAACCTGAGCACACAGGCGGAGAGTCTTACCGGGTTACCACCGTGACATCGCACGTGTTGTTGTTGAATAACCCCTATTTACTCCAGTGCCACCGTGACATCGCACGCGTTGTTGTTGAACACTGCCTTTCCATCCTCGTGCCACCGTGACATCACACACGTTGATGTTGAACACGAGTTTCACCCCCCTGGTGCAGACCTCTCAAAGGGGTTCTACGGTGTTAGGGCACCTAAGTCTATTAACTGATTAACATATAAACAATTAAACAGGAAAAACACATTTCATGCATATTGCACATTATGAATATTCACTTGAAACACATGTATATCCTTTGTCATCCTTAAACATGATTCGGTATCATTTATCCAGTTTCAATGCTAAACATCTACTTTTAGATCAGCAAATACATTGCAACTATAATACAGGAAATTTCATCATTTTCATTAAGCATATCAAGTATTTCAAGTTCCAATGAATCTAACATACTCTATTGTATGTACTACACTATTTAAAAGTTATACTAACTGATACAGAAGTAATTAAGCATTTAAATTGAGTTAAATAATGATTTCTAAATGAACTACTACTCACTCTTGAAACTCGGCCGATCACTTTGGAACTCGTCCGATCACCTCTCAGTTTCTAAAACTCGGCCGACCAACTTCGGCCGATCAGCAGGAAACTCGGTCGATCCACTGGGCAACTCGGCCGATCAAATCCCTGTTTGATTTCCTTATAAAGGAAACTCAGCCGAATCATACCAAATTCAGCCGATCAGAATGCTGACCCTGCAATAGAACAGAAACTAGCTTCTTACCCAAAAGAAAATCTAACTATGGTTCGATCAAAAGCTAAGTCTTAAGTTAACACTACTAATTCATGATCAAGACCTTATGCCGAAGTCAGAACTACCTCTTTTAATACCTTTTACGCCCAGGTTGACTCTAATCAAGCATGCTGCTGCAAGCAGCAGCTCCTTCACGCCCAGGTGAAAGGGAAGCTTGGTTGATAGCTAAAGCTTGGGTTGGGGCTACGAATTCTTGCACGGCTCTCGGTCGAAGTCGATGGCGCCGATTCCAAGTGCTAGCTCGTGCCCAAGCTACCATGGCCAAACCTGCTTCAAGCAAGAAGCAACGTACTGACTTTCGGGTTGGAAGAGAGCCATTGACTGGGTGCCTAAACATAGCCAGAAGCTGCGAATTCCGGTTGAGACCGCAAGGTTGGAGTCGGGGCTGTCGATTCAAGGTGTTGGCAGCGCTCATGAGAGCCCATGGCCGGCGCCCTGCTGCAACTTGGGTGGCCCCTGCTAGGCGGAGCCCTAGTAAGTCGCTGCTTAGTTGGCCGTGGTTAGGGCAAGGGGTAGAGGGGAAGAGGAAGAGGGAAGGTAGAGGAGCGGAAGACGAAGATCAATCGCCGATTGAATCGCCCTAGGTCGCCCCAAAATCGGCCCCTTTCCGCTTCTGTTCGGGCGCCGCTTCAAAGCGGTTGCTCCTGTTCTATCGGGTGAGTGAAGAAGAAGGCGGATAAGTAAAGAAATAAAACAAAGGAAAGGGTAGATGACCCACTTAATGCAAATCAATTTGGAAAAATTGCATTTCAGTCCAGGATTCTTAAAATTGCCATAACTATGGCCTCGGGGGTCCAAATTGGATGATTTCTCTTGCATCCAATCAATCACAAACTTCTCTACCTTCTCAAGGCACACGATTATGTTAACTAGCTTGTCACAACTGGTCAAATCACTAATTGCAACAGTGAGTACTCAACTCAACTTAATTAACCTAACGATCATCATAGACATTAACATTAATTACCTCAGATGTTTCAATCTCAACCATTGATTCACTTATTAACTTATTTGATTAACCATGATATTTAATTTGATATTCAACACTAATTGAGGTGTTTCACGTAATTTGAGGTATTTGTTGACTAACCCTGATATGGGTCGTAACAAAGAGACTCGCAGTTCAGCGTCAATGTCAGTCACAGGACCACCCAGACCACAACAACTGGAAAGAAGTTGCTACAACTGTGGGAAGGTGGGACACTTGATGAAGGACTGCAGGTCTAGGCCTGTCAGTGTGACACAGCCTCAGAAGCAGAATCAACAAGGATCACAGAGAAGGCAGTCTCAAGGAGCAGTTCGAGCACGTGGGCAAGCGTCTCAGGCTGGATCGTCAGCACCAACACAACCTCAGGTGACACCGAGGTTCTTTGCTATGAACCCACCAGAAGCAGTGGTCAATCCACGGGTTGTGGTAGGTCAGATGGAACTTTTATATTCTGATATGTATAAATCCTGTGTGGTATTTGTTTTAATTGACCCGGGTGCTACGCACTCCTTTGTCACTCGAAGAGTGATTCGTAACTGCAATATAACAGTTAGACATAGGGCAGATAGCTTGTTGCTTGGAACTCCGTTGAGAGGATCTGCTGTTTTGCAAGAGGTATGCTCTCCCTGCATCCTCTACTTTTCTGATCATCGCATTCAAGTGGATCTTATACCACTTGATATGCAAGGATTTGATATAATCCTGGGGATGGATACCTTGGAAAGGTATAGAGTTGTCTTGGGTTGTGAATCCAAGCAAGCTGTGTTTGCTGATGAGAGAAACACATGGATCTTTCAAGGAGAGAGAAAGATTCTACCCACCTGTCTTGTATCATCTATGGTTGCTAACAAGCTGATGAGGCAAGGATGTTATGCATTCCTGGCACATGTAGTAGATGTTACCAAAGAAGGTCCCAACCCTGCTGAAGTTCCTATAGTCAGGGAATTCAAGGACGTGTTTCCCAAAGAACTTCCAGGTATACCACCGCCTTGGGAAATTGATTTTGAAATCAATTTGATCCCAGATACAAAACCTATAGCCCAAACACCGTATAGGATGGCGCCTGCTGAGATGGAAGAACTCAAGAAACAACTTCAAGAGTTGCTTGAGAAAGGTTTTATCTGACCGAGCACTTCACCGTGGGGTGCTTCGGTTTTGTTTGTTAAAAAGAAAGATGGGTCAATGCGGTTGTGCATTGACTACAGACAACTCAATAAAGTAACAATATAGAACAAGTACCCTTTGCCGAGGATTGATGATCTTTTTGACCAGTTGCGTGGTGCAACAGTCTTCTCAAAGATAGATTTGAGATCTGGATATCATCAACTCCACATTAAGGACAGTGACATATCCAAGTCTACCTTTAGGACACAATATGGTCACTATGAGTTCACAGTTATGTCGTTTGGACTAACTAATGCACCGGCTGCATTTATGGAACGTATGAATATAATCTTCTGACCTTTCCTCGATCAGTGTGTTGTCGTCTTCATAGATGACATTCTGATTTATAGTAAGGATGCTCAACAGCATGAACAGCATCTCCGACAGGCTCTAACTCTGCTAAGAAAACATAAGCTATATGCTAAGTTTAGCAAGTGTGAGTTCTGGTTGCCGGAAGTATCTTTTCTGGGACATGTGATATCTGCCTTAGGTATTCGTGTTGACCCTACAAAGGTAGAATCTGTTCTACAGTGGGAACAACCGAAGACACTATCGGAGATTCGAAGTTTCCTAGGATTAGCTAGTTATTATCGAAGGTTTATTAAGAATTTCAGTTCTATAGCCTTACCCTTAACCAAGTTAACCTGGAAAGATGTTCCTTTTACCTGGAGTGATAAGTGTCAACAGTCTTTTCAGATGCTAAAGGAGAGGTTGACAAGTGCACCTGTGCTTGTGCTACCTGAGCAAGGCAAAGGATACATAATTTTCTGTGATGCCTCCAAGAATGGACTCAGGTGTGTGTTGATGCAGGATAAACAAGTGATTTCTTTTGATTCCCGACAGCTTAAGAAACACGAGGAGAATTATCCGACACATGATTTAGAGTTAGCTGCTGTGGTTCATGCCTTGAAAATCTGGAGACATTATCTTTACGAAGAAACCTTCCAGATTTTCACAGACCATAAGAACCTTAAGTATATCTTCTCTCAGCATGACCTTAACATGAGGCAACGTCGCTGGATGGAGTTAATCAAGGATTATGATTGTATAATAGATTACCATCCAGGAAAGGCCAATGTAGTTGCAGATGCCTTGAGTAGGAAATCAGCAACATCATCCTCTGATAAGGCACAATTAAACTCTTTAGTATGCCCTAGGAGAGATATGCTTATCTCCTTAAGGCAAGACAATGTACATATGAAGGTGTCATGGATTGTCAGGTTGTTGGCTGAGATGCATATCAAACCCACCCTAAGAGAGCAGATTAAGGAGGCACAACAAGTTGATGTTGCAGTTCAGCAGATCAGATCTGAGTATGGTGATGAGAAGCGGGAAGGTTTTCATGAATCAGATGATCAGGTGGCATGCTATCATGGGAGGATGATAGTACCAGATGTAGATAACCTGAGGAAGTTAGTCCTGGAAGAAGCTCATTCTTCAATGTATGCTATGCATCCAGGAAGCACCAAGATGTATCGAAACATGAAAGATATGTATTGGTGGCCTGGGATGAAGAAGGATGTAGCTGAGTTTGTTCTGAGGTGTCCAGTGTGTCAGCAAATTAAAGCTGAACACCAGAAGCCTGCAGGAACAATGCAACCTTTACCCATACCACAGTGGAAGTGGGATCATGTAACTATGGACTTTGTTGTTGGTCTACCTAGAACAAACAAAGGACATGATTCCATTTGGGTAATTGTTGATAGGTTGACTAAGACAACGCATTTCTTACTTGTCAAAACAACCTTTTCTACTGAAAGGTTATCACAGTTGTATGTTCAATAGATAGTGCGTTTGCACGGAGTTCCTGTCACCATAGTTTCTGACAGAGGTCCCCCGTTTACAAGTCACTTTTGGGAGCAACTACACAGAGCCTTATGCACCAAGCTAAGGTTTAGTACGGCTTTTCATCCACAGACTGATGGACAGTCGGAAAGAACTATACAGACCTTGGAAGACCTGTTGAGAGCATGTGTTCTCCAGTTTACCGGAGGCTGGGATCTACACCTAAGCTTGATAGAGTTTGCCTATAACAATAGCTATCAGCATAGTATTGATATGGCACCTTATGAAGCCTTGTATGGTAGACGTTGTAGATCCCCTTTGTGTTGGTATGAGACTGGTGAACATCAATTGTTAGGTCCTGATCTTGTGCAGCAAACTACAGAGAATATCAAAGTTATACAACAACAACTTAAGACTGCACAGGATAGACAGAAGTCGTATGCTGATAAGCGTCGTAGACCGTTAGAGTTCCAAGTTGGAGATAGAGTGTACCTCAAGGTCTCGCCTTGGAAAGGAGTCCTTCGTTTTGGAAGGAAAGGAAAGTTAGCACCTAGATTTATGGGACCTTATCCAATCATTGAACGAGTTGGAAAGGTATCCTATAGACTAGAGTTACCACTAGAGTTGCAGAAGCTACACCCTGTGTTTCACATTTCTATGTTAAGGAAATTTCATCCTGATACCGAGTCAGTTCTACAACCTATGGAAATAGAATTGAATGATGATATAACTTATGAGGAAGGACCGGTGTCAATCCTTGATAACAGAATTAAAAAGCTGAAGAAGAAAGAGATAAGTCTTGTGAAAGTCCTATGGAACCACCGAGGTGTTGAAGAAGCCACTTGGGAACTAGAGGATGAGATGAGAAGGAAGTACCCTGCTCTCTTCTCCTAATACGTTTTGTCGATTTCGGGGACGAAATCCTTGTAAGGGGAGGATAATTTGTAACATCCCTGACCTGGGTTATGAACTAACCCCAGGTGGTTTTTCTAAATACGTAATTAAACCCTGGTGATTATCTTATGACATGTAATTAAGTTCCTAAGGAACATACATTTTCATTTCTGTCCTTTTAAAACAATGTTGTAGAATTATTTGGTAATGTAGGGGCCTATGTGCAAATTTCCCAGTTAAAGGGTGTAACTTGCAAATTTCACAAGTTAAGATGTTCCTCTGATGATGAGACATCATATGAGTAAATATGATGAGGTAAGATGGATTTTCCAAGCTTGGGCATCAAGATATAGCTTGTGGAATGATCCTTGTGCTTAAAAACCCTAATTTTGGTGTAAAGTGCAATTTACCCAAATGTGGGGTGCAACTTATAAAATACACCATCTTGAACATCTTTTATGACTTTTGACATCATTTAAACTAATAATGATGAAGGGGGCACTTCCTTTGAATAATCATATAATAAGGAACACCTTTGTAATTAAATCATCAAGATGTAAGTAAGGAGACCCTTATGTACATATGTACCTTAGTGATAAGTTGACCTTCCTTGCCTTTAATTCTTGGTTTTAGAAGGAGTTTTACCTTGGAAGAAGAGGAGGGACGTGCCTAAAAGAAAGGAAGGACCTAGTTGTGAAAAGGAGGAGTAAGTTGTCCTTATGATGAAAATAACCCCAAAGGTACTTATACCCTTTCCTTTGCAATCAAAGGCAACGTTTCCCTTTCACTCTTCACTTATCTCTTGCTGTGGCCGACTAAGGAAGGAGCTCAGGAGCTCAAGGGGATGACCAGCCTGTTCTAGGTAAGAGAACACCACCTTCTTGCTCAAATTCATGGAGGAAATCATGTTACAAGGTTGGTTTGCTAGTTTTATTACTTAGCTTTCTCGTTCTAGCCATCTTTTCCCAACCTTTCCTTGGAGAAACACCCTTGGCCAACCTGTGGAGCTCAAGACACCATTAAATACTTGAATCTTGGAAGCTTGTACCTCAAGGAACGACCTTAAGGTGGGTTTTATAATTCTAAACCTTTTGCTTTGTTATGCATACTTTTATTCGTGCTATTAATAGTTAGTTCTTCTTCTTCCCCATCCTTCTTTGCACCCTTGCAAGCTTTTTCATGAAGAACAGACCTTGGTTTCAAGGTTGAAGACAAAGGGCATTAATACCTATGTTGGTCCTTATCCAACTTTACTAAACGATCTTGGACCAATAGGTCAAACGATCTCACACTCGTTTCAATCCAAACGGGTTCAATAGGTCGGTTTGGCCAAACGGGTTCCAACCTGTTTGAGTGCGTTGACCAAGCGTTGACCGTTTGGGATTTCTGTTCAAAATTATGTAGGCTAATGACCCACCAAATTTGAGGGGTTAAATCCAAAGGAATCGTAGGTTCAAGGCCAATCAATTAGGCAATCGAATTGAATTAAGTGCTGTTTTTCTAAACTGATTAACTTGAATCTTTGGGCAAACGGGTTCCAACCCATTTGAAAGAGTTGACTAAGCATTGACCGTTTGGGATTCCTGTTCATAATATTTTGAATTTCATTTCTACCAAGAATCATGATCTAATTCCTAACCAATTAAGAGTTGAAGGCATTTCAACACCCTAACCCTAATCGGGTTAAATTTTCTGTTTTTCATATAGATTTCGATGAGTGTTGGGTTGAAGGACCCAAACGAGTTCAAACCCGTTTGGGGGTTCATCCAAACGATCTCACACTCATTTAGTGACACCCCAAGACCGTTTGAAGGTCTAGGGTTAAAGAAATTTGATGGTTTGAGGGGCCAATCACAAGATATTGATAAATTGATGAAAAGTGCTGATTTGTAATTTAATTAGGACTCAACCCTTATCAAATCAACTTAATTTTGGTCTAACTTTGGGCAAACGGTCTCAGGACCGTTTGGAGATCATCCAAACGATCTCAAGACCGTTTGGGCCAAGTTTGGGCCCAATTGGAGTTCAATTGATAGGTTCAACCTTGTTTTGATTCACATTGTTGAAAATTGATGAGTAGCCGATTGGAAACCTTAATTGAGTTAGACTTAACCATAATTGGCTTTCAATTGAAGGTCAAATTGGTGTCCAATTGATTAAGGCTCATCCTAATTGACTCAATTTGTAAGTGGTTAACATGGCTTGGGCCAATTTAAGGCTTCAACTTAAGAAATCCTTTTCAATCATGACCTTTGTATCACCTTTCATGTCTATGCGGTTTAGACCCAAACAAGTCCACACTCGTTTAGACCCAAACGAGTCCACACTCGTTTAGACCCAAACGAGTCCACACTCGTTTAGACCCAAACGAGTCCACACTCGTTTAGACCCAAACGGGTCCACACTCGTTTAGACCCAAACATGTTCACACTCATTTAGGTCCAAACGGGTCCACACTCGTTTGGACTCAAATGGGTCCACACCCGTTTGGACTCAAATGGGTCCACAACCGTTTAAGGTCAAGTGGGTCCACACCCGTTTAAGGTTCAAATGGGTTGAAGGTTGAAGGTTAAACCCTAACCTAATTGAAGACTTTCAAGGATGTTTATACTTAACCACTTGAAGGTATAAATGGTTCATAATGATCCAATCTAAACCATAATGGTAACTTAAGACATTAAGGAACTAAGTGACTAATTAAGTGACCCATGATGATGATCAAAGGGTAATTTACCAAAATGCCCTTGAAAGGTTCAATTGAGTGATACTTTGTCCTAACCAAACCCTAATCACTCAATAGTGGTGATTTGGTCTATGTTAATCAAAGAGGACTTAATCCAACCAAATCTAGAGTGGTGTAATCACCATCTACTAGTAAGAGGAGAGAGAAAGTACCAATTATGATGGAAAATCAAGTAAAATACCTTCAATATACATGAATGTGCATGATTAGGGTATGATCCATCAGATGAGATCATGGAAACCCTAAATATGATAATTGATGAATCTTAATCTTATCTGAGGACTTTAATGATGATGTTTCTCATACATGGTGATGTTATGAGATCAATTCACCAATAGGTGAATAGTAAACCCTAATTCTAGGGTGATGACATGTATTATGAATAGTAAACCCTAATTGATGAAAATCAGGGAAACCTAGCTCTTGTATGAGCAGGGAGATACAACTTCTTTAAATGAGTTATTTATTGTTATCAGTTGATTTAATCATGCAGGTTCCTATATGAGGATGATCATATCCAGGTATGGATGATGATACTATATATTCATTGAAAGCATGTTGTTAGCTTTATGAATAGTGATTTATCCTAATGCCAGGTTAATAACATCTTATGAGATTGATAGGCTGTGAGAGCCATGAATACCATCAAGGTCATGCTTTAAGAGATGACTTGTGATGAGAGTATTGAGAAATGATAATTGAAGAGAGTTAGGCTTGTTACATTTAGTATTCTACTTTCATAGCTGCTATTCTAATGATTAATGTTTGAGAACCTGTATGATAATAAAAGAATACTAAAATGTACCTAACTAATCAAGTATAATTATTCCATGTAGAGCCCTGATCATAGATCCATCATTGTCAGAGACCAAATGATGGTGAAACAGGTTTTCCTAAGGGAACTCCTGGAGCACATACTTTTGAGTATGTGGGGTATATGGATGTGTAAAACCTTACATCCTAGTGAATGAATTGATGTAGATGTATCTTAAATCCATCAACCCTTTCACTATGTGTTTATGCCGGGGTGATGTAATAGTAATCTCCCAAGGAACTCTTTTATACCGAATCGATGAGAGATAAACAAGAAATCTTTCGATGGTGAAGAGAGTACATAATGCCACTGTGACTCTAATAGCGAAGTACCAGAATACCCTGGTAAGCTATAGTAGCAGAGACATTAGATGTCCTGCATGTTGATCCTCATACTGACTGAGGAAGATGAGGTCATAAGAATCCGACTCTTTTGATGACCTATGTATGATACCGATGCGACTTAATAGTGATCGTGTTACGACCCATATCAGGGTTAGTCAATAAATACCTCGAATTACGTGAAACACCTCAATTAGTGCTAAGTTTTTGTTAAACATCATGAATAATCAAGATAAGATAACATGTGAATCAATAGTCAAGATTTAATCATCTGAGGTAATTAATGATAATAGTAATGATGATTGTTAAGTTAATTAAGTCGAGTTGAGTACTCACTGTTGCAATTAGCGGTTTGACTAGTTGTGACAAGCTGGATAACATAATTTTATGCCTTGGGATGATAGAGAATCTCGTGCTTGAGAGTTTGCAAGAAGAATTATTTAAATCGGGCCCTCGAGGCAAAAGTTACGGCCTTTTTGGTTTTCTTGGACTTGGATGTAATTTTACCATTAATTGATTATGTTTTAAGTGAGTCGGCTATTCTGTTTCTCGCTTATCCTCTCCCCTCTTCCTTCCCGATAGAACAGAGCAACCGCAGAAGCGGCGCCCAATTGAGAGCAGCAGAGGGGGGGCACACATAGGCGATTTAGGGCTTGGTAGCTTCGTCTCCAGCAGCGCCCAACCTTCTGTCCTCCTTCCTCCTACCTTCCTTCACCTTTCCCTTGCCCTAGCTCATGCCCTACCTGCTAGGGCGGCGCCCAGCAGCAGAGGCTAGCCAAGCAGCCGCAACAGCGGCCAGGTGCCCGATTGGGCGAGCAAGCACCACCAAACGGCTGCCCCGACTCCGTCCTTCAGGTCTAGACAAGAAAACGCAGCACCCCGCCTCCATTGCGCCACCTGCACCTCAACCTAGCAAGGGGCGGCGCCCCATCTATGAAGCAGCAACCACTGCAATAATGGCCAAGGACCATTTGAGTGAGTAGTAGCCCCAAGAAATGCTGCCCTTAAGTCCGATTCTGAGCTTCTAGCACTTATCCGCAGCCCCAAGCCTCGAGCAGCAAGAAGCCCGATCACCTCGTTCCCGGTCTGGCTGCTGGTCAGGGGTTGCCTGATCGTCTCCAGTGCCAAGTCACATGGTTATGTGAATCGATCATACATAATGACAAAACAGCTCAGCTAAACTTTGCACAACTACTACATGCCTTGATGCTCTCAACAACACACTTGCTTATTCGTTAAGGCAAGATTCTAAACACAGACAGAATGTTTCCTTTGTCACTGTATTTACACTATACAACAGTTTACTTCCCAGTCGTATCTATGCAATGGAGTCATCTTACAAAGTGAAAGTTGGAAATGTTTCTTACGACAGAAAAGAGAAATCAATGGCCATTCTAAATGTTTTCATTAATTTCATTCAGGTCTCTATGCCGCTTAGCAATATTATTATTCTAAGTGATCCAGTTTCTGAGTTTTCAATAAGGAGAAATAATGTAGAAGTACTATCAAAGGAGACTATTCTCGGGAGAAGTTGATGCTTCAAAGGATCAAATCATACATTGTTCTAAACCAGTAGTTGTTAGTCTTTGATTCGGCTTTAATCGAATTCATCTACAATAAGATTTCCGTCTCTGCGCAGGTTGCACGGCGTGCAAAGTTACAGATAGCGGAACGAGTTTCTGCCCAGGTGCACGGCGTGCAGCCCAGGTGCACGGCGTGCACTCTGCTGTAAAGGGCATAATTAGGCATGGTTGTGGATGTTTTTTGGTGTATACGAACACACCGAAGTGGGTGAGTAGTAGTTCATTCAGTAATCATTATCCAACTCAATTTAAATGTTTAATTGTTTCTGTATCAGTTAGTATAACCTCTAAACAGTGTAGTACATACAATAGAGTATGTTAGTTTCATTGGAACTTGAAATACCTAATATGCTTAGTGAAAATGATGAAATTTCATGTATTATACTTGCAATGTATTTGCTGATTTAAAAATAGATGTTTAGCATCGAAAGTGAATAAATGAGATTGAATCATGTTTAATGATGATAAATGATATATATTTGCTTCATGTGATATCTAGATTGTGCAATATGCATGATATGTGATATTCCTGTTTAATGTTTATTTGTTAATCGGTTAATAGACTTAGGTGCCCTAACACCGTAGAACCCCTAAGAGGTATCTGCAACTTAGGGGTGAAACTCGTGTTGCAACATTATCCGTGCGGAGTCATGGAGACACGAGGACAGAGATGCAGTGTCCAACAACAACGCGTGCGGAGTCACGGTGGCACTGGAGGAAAAATGGGGGGTTATTCAACATTAATCCGTGCGGAGTCACGGTGGTAACCCCGTGAGACTCTCCGCCTGTGTACTCAGGTTAGAGGAGGAGTCTAGAGCACTCGAAGTAGTGCATTGAGGTCGGAGAGCCTGTGGTCCTGTGGCAGAGCAGGGCTGGCGTCAGACTTAGCATTTCCCGGGTGTGTCGCTAAGTCTTGTACGGTGGGACCGTAGCATGAACTTGTTGCGGATCTTTATATGCAGAGTACACTGCATATAATTAGGGCATAATAACAATATGAATAAGTAATCAAGTAGGATCACAGTAAATTTATATAACTGTTTATTTACCTGAAATATCTGTTGATGCTTAGAAATGTGATTAATATCTGTATATCTACTATGTTATTAGAACTGCCTTGTTTAGTTATGCATTTATGTTTAATTTCAGTTTAAAAACCTGATGAGTTGTTTAGTGATAGCTAAGTGAAATACTATTCACTGAGCGAGTAGGCTCATACCTCTACTCAAAACATTTTCAGGTTATCCTCAGCAGCAGGAAATCAGAAGGATCGATTTATCCTTACACCTAGTCGATAGAAGGTTCGTAGTTAGTAGTTAGAGGTCTCTTAGTCCTTTCCCCTCGATCTTTGGGACGAGGTGTGAGTGAGAGAGTGAATGTGTATGAAGATGTAAATTATCTGTTATGCTTTATTTTTATGTCAAACAATGTAATATGTTGTAGACTCTGTTTATATTGCTAGTCAGTTAATAAAGATGCTTCCGCAGTTTGTTTAGTTTCATTTGACAGCATAAATCAGATTTTCCTATTAATATCTTTAAAATGTTTTTAAAAGTGAAGAGTGGTTGGCTTATGTGTAAATCCCATCCTGTTGCGTCCTAATCTTGTGGTTTGTGGTTAATGTGAGATTGGGGCGTGACAACTTTTGGTATCAGAGCTTTGGTTTGAGTACATAGTTACTCAAGGTCAGGGGACGATAAGAGACCAATAGGATTAAGGTTTAGGTGTCTTTCTTCTATCTGTAATTTTCTAACAGGAAGTGTTCTGTTATATTATTGCAGATAGCAGGAAGAGGATGTGGTCACGAGAACCAAGTAAAGAGTTTAAGTTGAGTCGTTAAGAACAATTAAGGTCAAAAGATAAAGTTATAAGTAAGGCAAATAATGAATGATGTGTTTTAGCTCTGGAAGGTCTGAGTGTTTAGATACCCTGGCCAGGTGTCTGAATACTTAGATTGACCAGTATCAAGCTACTCTGTCTGTTCTTCTCTGGATGCCCTGGCCAGGTATGCAGAGGAAGGATAGGCTAGAGAGAAAACCCTAGAAATCTTAGGATTAAGAAATCAGGAATTTATGTAGGAGTAAGAGGTCAAATAAAGGATGTGATATAACTCCTACTTTATATTGCTTATTGATTAAAGATCATTAGAAACGCTCTTATATGCATGAATTTAGACTTTCAATTTGTACAATAAGTATGATTCTTTTATATTGTTGTGTCATGAAGTGAATTGTTTAGTATTTGTTTCCTTTGTATTAATGTAGATCCGAAATTATGTTTATATGAGTTTGCTCTAAGTGGATATTCTTTCCACATGTTTAAGGTTAATAGGGGTTGATTAATCTCGAGTAGCTCTTGGCTTCAGGACTACAGGTTCGGCCTGGTCCGGCTGGCAGGATGCGTTACTGGGAATTAATGACTCCTATTAACAGTAAAATAAGAATAGACTCTGGATGATTTAGACCCGTAACATAGTGAGAATGTTTATACACTAGGATGTTTTAACTATGATAAGAAGTCTAAACGTTCCTTTGTCTTGAGATTTAGGGTTTGAGAAGCATAGACCCTAATTGGTCCAAAATTGGAATTTTAATGACATGAATACAGAATTTGATAAATAGAATGTCTCACTAGATGATTTTTAGTATTTTATGTGTAACTCTGGTTTGGCTAAAATTGAGATATGTTTTGGATATATAAAATGTGAACAACATTAGAAAATATCAGAATTTTTGAAGAATGTTCTGACCTGTTCATCGGCTGAGTTTCAAACTCGACCGATCACATTTTCAGAATGATATAGCAGTATGGTAATTGAATTTTATCTTTTTATTGGTACATCCAATTGATCCCAAATTTTAACTGTGTTTGAAAATCACAAATTTTAGACACTCTATTAATTTGGCGTAATGTTTGGTTGACTTTTGATCTCTACAGGAAGGTGTCGGTCGAGTTGCAACTCGACCGAATCTGCTGTAAACTGCAATACAGCAGTGCACTGTTCGATTTTTAATTAATTATTGGTAACTTGAAATGATCTCAAAATTTTACTGGAGGTCTAAAACTTCATTAGGTACAGCATATAAAATTTTCAGAATTTTTGGAGCTTCTGTTAGCTGTTTAATAAACGAATTACAGAAACTATTATGAAAACTGAATTTTCAGCTAATGTAATTAAAGTTGAGTGCAGGGTTAATATGTTATTGACCCAAGCAACTCAATTTGATTTATATAATCGACCACACACACACAATAATGCTATGCTATTAATAAAGGATCAAACCCTAGAATGATTAAAGTTGTAGTAGTTTAAGGGATCTCATTAGTGATTAAACCTTGAATGCTAGTATCTCTGTAAAATAAGATTTTGAGATATGTTCTATGAAGAGTAAACTGGCTTTGATAGTGACCTAGGGTTTTAAGATAGTTAATCTAAACAGTACATGAACGACATGAAATGACTTAGAGAAAGGAATAGGACATAAACTTGAAATATAACAATAAGAAAGTAACATAGAAATCGGAGTATTACCCGATATATGATCTGCAGATAGCCGATGTAGTTCATGTTTTTAAGACATGGTGTTATTATCTTTATGATGTGGCAATAGATTATCACCCTGGCAGGGAGATCGTGGTGAATAATGCTTTCAGCAGAAAGTCAAGTTCAACAGCTAATGCATTCTCTATGACAGGTTTCAATAGAGACCTGTTAGTAGAAATGTGGGAGTTGGACTTAGACTTAGGGGTGACAACACAGAGTGATTTGATTGTATAGATGTAAGTTAAGCCTACTTCTTATGATCAAATCAAGGAACTACAATAGGGTGATAGTGAGTTAAACCAGACCATGCATGACCTGGTAGGAGGAAAAGAGACTAGAGTTTAAAATTTTTTAGATAATAAGGTGTTGTATTAACATGACATGTTGTGTGTACCTTGAGATATTGAATTGAAAGAAAAGATTCTTATGGAAGTGTGTGTATTGATGTATGCTATGCTTTCAGGAAACACTAAAATATATATATATGAATCTCAGGAGTTGTATTGGTAACCTGGTGTGAAAAGGATGTAGCTAAGTATGTGGTTAAAAGTAGTGTATACCAGTAGGTTAAGGCTGAACCCTAAAAATCTATAGCTATCTTATAATCTTTTCTATTCCTGAATGGGAATGGGAATTTATCACAATGGATTTTGTGGTAAGATTACCCAGGACACCTAGAGGTTGTGATTTGATATGAATGACTGTGGATAGATTAATTTAGTCTGCTCACTTTCTTCATATTAAGTCGACCTTTGATGTCTCGAGACTTGACTAAGATATACATGGATAAAATAATTAAGTTGCCTGGTAATCCAGTTTCAATCATATCATAATGAGTTTAGAAATGCATCACTGATGATGGTACGGTTTGAGTATGAACCCAGAAAACACAGATTTGGTAAATCATCAGGTGCATGATTTCAAGAAAGTATGATAACATTAAAATATGCAAATAAATCTAGTTGCATGCTTCCTATTATGTTAATGTGTGTGACCTGACATTTTACATGAATTGGCACATTTCTCTAAGATATTATCAGAAATTCTCAAGTACCATTAAATATTTGTGTTATGATACGAAAATATCTCTTAATTGAGTTATGTGGTGCATAAACTAGGAATTTGGTTGACATGCACGTACTTCGAGAAATTTCAGACAATTGATAAATATTACAGATGGTTTCTTATAGGTGAAGTAAATTACTTTTATTGATGTAATAAGATGTTCAATTACATGAAATTCAGTATGTATGTGCCAAAATTGATTGAGTTTGAAATATTTATGAATTTTTAATCTGTCTGCATGCATGATATCAACATTACTCAGTAATTACAATGATTTGAAATATACTGTTCTGCCAGTTGTAGAATGATACCGTATTGTGATTTGAATTGCAATCAAACAGATGAGATGATGGAAACCCTAAGAGTAGGGTGTTGCCATGTGATTAGTGAATTAGATAACCCTAAGAGTAGGGTGTTAGCATGTGATGAATAAACAAGGCAAATGAAACCCTAAGGATAGGGTGTACGATGAATCAAGTATCTTGATATCAATTTTCATTATGAGATGTGATGATTTTAACAGTTAAATTGCATGAATTTAATTTAGTACCAAGTTGACATGCATTCTGTTTATTTAAGAATTTTAGTTCGTTTGCATGTATAGTATAATAATTTCTCAGTAATTACCATAATTTGAGATACTATTATAACAGTTTTACAAAGACAATGTTTTGTGGTTTGATCTGGGATCAGATCAGATGTGTCCCATGTTGAGGGACCAATACCGATAGTTGATCAGTGGATCAAGAAACTTAAGAATCGTGATATACCTTAGAGAAGGTTTTGTGTATAAACTACAACCTAGAAGGAGCCACATAGGGAGTTTTGGGATAGATGTGCGTAACAAGTTTCCTTTTCTCTTTTAGGAATTTCGGGACGAAATTCTTATAAGGGAGGGAGATTGTTACGACCCATATCAGGGTTAGTCAATAAATACCTCGAATTACGTGAAACACCTCAATTAGTGCTAAGTTTTTGTTGAACATCATGAATAATCAAGATAAGACAACATGTGAATCAATAGTCAAGATTTAATCATCTGAGGTAATTAATGATAATAGTAATGATGATTGTTAAGTTAATTAAGTCGAGTTGAGTACTCACTATTGCAATTAGCGGTTTGACCAGTTGTGACAAGCTAGATAACATAATTGTATGCCTTGGGATGATAGAGAATCTCGTGCTTGAGAGTTTGCAAGAAGAATTATTTAAATCGGGCCCTCGAGGCAAAAGTTATGGCCTTTTTGGTTTTCTTGGACTTGGATGTAATTTTACCATTAATTGATTATGTTTTAAGTGAGTCAGCTATTCTGTTTCTCGCTTATCCTCTCCCCTCTTCCTTCCCGATAGAACAGAGCAACCGCAGATCGGCGCCCAATTGAGAGCAGCAGAGGGGGGCCGCGCATAGGCGATTTAGGGCTTGGTAGCTTCGTCTCCAGCAGCGCCCAACCTTCTGTCCTCCTTCCTTCACCTTTCCCTTGCCCTAGCTCATGCCCTACCTGCTAGGGCGGCGCCCAGCAGCAGAGGCTAGCCAAGCAGCCGCAACAGTGGCCAGGTGCCCGATTGGGCGAGCAAGCACCACCAAACGGCTGCCCTGACTCCGTCCTTCAGGTCTAGACAAGAAAACGCAGCACCCCGCCTCCATTGCGCCACCTGCACCTCAACCTAGCAAGGGGCGGCACCCCATCTATGAAGCAGCAACCACTGCAATAATGGCCAGGGACCATTTGAGTGAGTAGTAGCCCCAAGCAATGCTGCCCTTAAGTCCGATTCTGAGCTTCTAGCACTTATCCGCAGCCCCAAGCCTCGAGCAGCAAGAAGCCCGATCACCTCGTTCCCGATCCGGCTGCTGGTCAGGGGTTGCCTGATCGTCTCCAGTGCCAAGTCACATGGTTATGTGAATCGATCATACATAATGACAAAACAGCTCAGCTAAACTTTGCACAACTACTGCAGGCCTTGATGCTCTCAACAACACACTTGCTTATTCGTTAAGGCAAGATTCTAAACATAGACAGAATGTTTCCTTTGTCACTGTATTTACACTATACAACAGTTTACTTCCCAGTCGTATCTATGCAATGGAGTCATCTTACAAAGTGAAAGTTGGAAATGTTTCTTACGACAGAAAAGAGAAATCAATGGCCATTCTAAATGTTTTCATTAATTTCATTCAGGTCTCTATGCCGCTTAGCAATATTGTTATTCTAAGTGATCCAGTTTCTGAGTTTTCAATAAGGAGAAATAATGTACAAGTATTATCTATCAAAGGAGACTATTCTCGGGAGAAGTTGATGCTTCAAAGGATCAAATCATACATTGTTCTAAACCAGTAGTTGTTAGTCTTTGATTCGGCTTTAATCGAATTCATCTACAATAAGATTTCCGTCTCTGCGCAGGTTGCACGGCGTGCAAAGTTACAGATAGCGGAACGAGTTTCTGCCCAGGTGCACGGCGTGCAGCCCAGGTGCACGGCGTGCACTCTGCTGTAAAGGGAATAATTAGGCATGGTTGTGGACGTTTTTCAGTGTATACGAACACACCGAAGTGGGTGAGTAGTAGTTCATTCAGTAATCATTATCCAACTCAATTTAAATGTTTAATTATTTCTGTATCAGTTAGTATAACCTCTAAACAGTGTAGTACATACAATAGAGTATGTTAGTTTCATTGGAACTTGAAATACCTAATATGCTTAGTGAAAATGATGAAATTTCCTGTATTATACTTGCAATGTATTTGCTGATTTAAAAATAGATGTTTAGCATCGAAAGTGAATAAATGAGATTGAATCATGTTTAATGATGATAAATGATATATATTTGCTTCATGTGATATCTAGATTGTGCAATATGCATGATATGTGATATTCCTGTTTAATGTTTATTTGTTAATCGGTTAATAGACTTAGGTGCCCTAACACCGTAGAACCCCTAAGAGGTATCTGCAACTTAGGGGTGAAACTCGTGTTGCAACATTATCCGTGCGGAGTCATGGAGACACGAGGACAGAGAGGCAGTGTCCAACAACAACGCGTGCGGAGTCACGGTGGCACTGGAGGAAAAATGGGGGGTTATTCAACATTAATCCGTGCGGAGTCACGGTGGTAACCCCGTGAGACTCTCCGCCTGTTTACTCAAGTTAGAGGAGGAGTCTAGAGCACTCGGAGTAGTGCATTGAGGCCGGAGAGCCTGTAGGCCGGAGAGCCTATGGTCCTGTGGCAGAGCAGGGCTGGCGTCAGACTTAGCATTTCCCGGGTGTGTCTCTAAGTCTTGTACGGTGGGACCGTAGCATGAACTTGTTGCGGATCTTTATATGCAGAGTACACTGCATATATTTAGGGCATAATAACAATATGAATAAGTAATCAAGTAGGATCACAGTAAATTTATATAACTGTTTATTTACCTGAAATATCTGTTGATGCTTAGAAATGTGATTAATATCTGTATATCTGCTATGTTATTAGAACTGCCTTGTTTAGTTCTGCATTTATGTTTAATTTCAGTTTAAAAACCTGATGAGTTGTTTAGTGATAGCTAAGTGAAATACTATTCACTGAGCGAGTAGGCTCATACCTCTACCCAAAACATTTTCAGGTTATCGTCAGCAGCAGGAAATCAGAAGGATCGATTTATCCTTACACCTAGTCGATAGAAGGTTCGTAGTTAGTAGTTAGATGTCTCTTAGTCCTTTCCCCTCGATCTTTGGGACGAGGTGTGAGTGAGAGAGTGAATGTGTATAAAGATGTAAATTATCTGTTATGCTTTATTTTTATGTCAAACAATGTAATATGTTGTAGACTCTGTTTATATTGCTAGTCTGTTAATAAAGATGCTTCCGCAGTTTGTTTAGTTTCATTTGACAGCATAAATCAGATTTTCCTATTAATATCTTTAAAATGTTTTTAAAAGTGAAGAGTGGTTGGCTTATGTGTAAATCTCATCCTGTTGCGTCCTAATCTTGTGGTTTGTGGTTAATGTGAGATTGGGGCGTGACAGATCGGTTGGAGTATGAGCGGTATACCTCATCTCCGTAGGGCATAATGATGTTTGTAAAACATAATCAACTGCGTAGCATATCTGCTTAGGTTGAACTACGAAATAGATTGGTTGATGATACATTACTTAGTATACATGTTGTTCATATTCCTTAAATGTTGTTGTTCTAATTCATAACAATCTATTGTTGATTACCTTAAAGCTTTTATTGCTCATATTGTTCTTGATTGCTATAATAAAGCTTCTGGCGGAGAGTTATAACTCTCGCTGGGACAATTATTTAAAAATTGTCTCACCCCGTAGATTTCAACTTTTTAGGTGGTCATCAAGGACGAAGGAACCAGTCTGTAGGTGATCAGTATCAGCAGCAGCAGCAAATTCAGGAGCAGCAGTGACTTCAGGTGGAAACATTGTGCTGTCTAGTCTTGTAGTCAGAATAGCCTTATGTCGTCTCTGTACACTCAGGTCCTAGGAGTTTGTTGATCTGAGAATTTTGAAATCTTGAGATTTTGTATCATGACGTATATGATCACTCGAGAAGTGATTTATCAGAGATGTAAACAGTTCATCTTACTTTTATAAAAGGAGTTTCAGGTTTTTAAGATCTCATTTTCGAAAAGTTTTAATTTCTCGTGATTTTCGTATTCCGCTGATTAATCGAATCGCTTCCGCTATGTTTATCTTGTGTTTTGGAGATCAGAGCCCACACAAGTGATCGGTCGAGTTTGTCATGAGGAAACTCGACCGACCATTTCAACTGGAAATGGCCTGCTACCTGATCGGTCGAGTTCTGTGGGTGTACAACTCGACCGATGCAATCTTCAGAAAATCGATCAAGGTTGATCGGTCGAGTTTCAGGTTAGGGAAACTCAACCGACCAAGTGCCTGTAATTGATTTTCTAATTTGCAATAAAAGAGATTAGCACTTGGTGAATTTTGTCCGAAACATTTTTCTCTTCTAAGTTACAAGCCAATTCATCATTACAAGTGATTACATGGATGTTCTAAGGTCATTTACATAGAAATCCTAAAATGCACACTTGTAGCCATTTTGACTTGAACTTGGCCCATTCTAGGGCTTTGTATATATGATCCTTTTCATGTACCTAATGCCTACAAACAATCTTAAATGCACATATTAGATACATATGAATGGAATGGTTAAGTCATTATCAAAATATAGGTAATGTATAACCTCTAGGTCAATATCGTAATCTCCTGGCCTTTTCGTCCCTCTCCCAGTGGCAATGTCCATCTCCTAGCTACCCTCATAGCAATCGTTGTCGATGGCGGAAAGCAGATTGGGAAAGTGAAATGGAGGGATTAGTGGGTGGTGGAGTTTACAATTTGGCGGGTGAATGGAAATGGGGGAAGAAAGAGCGTGATGGTAGTAAAGATGAGAGAGGAAGAATCGATTGTTTCCACGGTGCGTGAGAGATAGGGGGAACGAAAAAGATGGGACGGGGGTTTAGTGGGTTGCGCCAGTACCTTTGATTTTATATTTTGAGCCACACTTTCGGCAGAGTAGATAAAAATGTGTGGGCTTTTTAGGCTATTTGTTGTAGTAATTATATATATATATATATATATATATAAATATATATATCATGTTATGAAGACCGCAAAAATTATGCATTTCAAATTAGTTTCGATCGTCGATTTTGTTGCCCTTGGATGAGTGACTTACACTCATCCAAATGGGCTCAAAATTTTTATGTAGCCTAGGTATAGTATGACGGTGAAGATCAATGGTTTATATTTTGCAAAAAATAGTCTTGATATGCAAACACACTTGAGTGTATTTGTGTGATCTGTACACTCGAGTGTATTCTAGCCTGACTCTCTCTCTCTCTATATATATATATATATATATATACCCAATCACAATAGCCTCCCACTGCAAAGTGTCTGGTACCAATGGACATGGACAGGGAGAGTTCCAGAGTACTGATGATAAGAAAGGGAAGACTAAAATGATCTGGGTGGAGAAAACTAGCACGAAAGGTGATATGTTCTATGACTGTCCTCCAGTTGATCTGCAGGTGAATGATAAAAGGCTTGAACCAGTTTCTGCACATGAAGAAGGGAGTGGGTCTGGTGACAAGGATGGAGCAACAATGTTAGTTGTTATTCAGCCTGAAACGCTGACAAATGTGCAGAGCTTGGTTGGTGTTAAAACTCCTTCCCCGTCCACATGAAGTGAGAGCAGAAGGAAGAATCATTCTCCTCCAAGGAACATCTCAAAAGTTCCTCAACAAAAAGTGGTAGGTATTCCAGTTTCACCAAACAACATTAGAATGTTGGAGTTCATGGACGGTGGAGAGGTTGATTCTACTGTTATTGATGCTGGGAGGTCTCCAGCAAAAAACTTGCAGAATGGTTAGTGATCTTAACATACTTGCCTGGAATGTCCGAGGGTTAAATAAACCAGGGCGTCAGAGGGTGGTGTGTGAGGCTATGGCTAATAATAAATCTACTGTTACTTGCCTTTTTGAAACAAAAATCAGGAAGAGGAAGATGTGTAGGGCTATGAACAATGTTTCTTCTAGATGTGATTGGGTTTCTGATCATACTAGTAATCCCCTTTGTAGAGTTGTGATCATGTGGATGAAGAATGTTGTGGATATTCATATGATTGAAGAATATGATCAGTTCATTATGTGTGGTGTCAACTACAGAAGTAGTAGTTTTATTCTTGTGGCTGTCTACAGACACAACCCGGAACATAAAAGGTTTGTGTTATGGTCTGATTTGAACAAAGCTTTGAGCTTGGTGTCTAGTCACCCTACTCTTATTGTAGGGGATTTCAATGATGTTCAGTTTACGGCTGATAGGTTTGGCAGAGCTGAATCGTCCTATAATTCTATGAAAGAATTTAATGATTTTTTTACCCAGTGTGGGTTGGCAGAGTTGGATTTCAATGGGTCAAAATACACTTGGGAGAATAGACAACAAGGAGAGAAATTGGTGATGTCGAAGATTGATAGAGTTTTTCTTAACAGTGAGTTCATGAATGAATTTCCTAGAACGTGGGGTGTCAATGTCAGTTACATTCACATTGACCATAAGGTTCTGATTACTCATGTGGATGATACAAAGTATAAGAAGAAGACCCCTTTCCGGTTTATCAACTCCTAGGTGAATCATCTTGGATTCATTGAGGTGGTTCAGAAGGTGTGGGTGATTGAAGTGAATGGTAGTCCTATGTATAGATTGTGCAGGAAGCTTGATAATGTTAGAAGTGCGCTTATTGAATGGAATAAATATTCTATTGGTAATATTCATGATAACTGGAAAAAACTTGAGGCTGATGAAATCACTCCACAAGTACCTATACCCCTAGAGAAGGCACTCCTTAGATGCATAATGATGAAATCACTCCACAAGTACCTATACCCCTAGAGACCTCGAGGAAGTGGTAGAGTCTCATGACATATGAGGTGTAAATGTAAAAGATACAAAGAAGTCATTTAATAATGAAATCAAATAGGATTTGTGTACAAACTCAATAGTGAAAGAGGCATTTGACTTCATGAAAATACCAATAATGTGGAATTAAAAAGTAGGTAAGGTTTAGAGTCATGTTGATCCAAAGGGAAGTTCCTACTCGACGGCTTGAGAAAGTCGATCAGGGCGGGCCGAAGGGAAGAAGTGGGACCCAAGTGGCAAAGGAGACGAAGTCCTGGGCAGATCTGTCCAATGTTCAGAAGGAATCGAATGGTACAACACTGAAGCAATGTTAGATTGAGTTAGTTGATGGAGCTATCAAGTACTCGAAAACCATTACTGAGAGGAATGTGGCGAAGTGGGAGAATGTCGTTGCTGGGTATGTGATTGGACTGAATCCACACTGGTCGACCTTGCATAAGCATCTGAAGGAGATATGGAAGATAAAAGGTAATATGGAGATCTTGTCAAGGGGGAATGATTTCTTCATGATAAGATTTTCATATCTAAATGAAATGAAGGTAGTACTAGAGGATGGGCCTTGGTTTGTTGTCGGGAAGCCACTGATATTGAAGAAATGGCAAAGAGTTGAGCCGCTTGAAAAGGTGAAGCTTATAGAAGTCCCGATATGGGTTAAATTCTTCGACCTTCCGTTGGATCTGTGGGATGAAGAGGTTTTTAGTATGATTGAAAGCTATCTAGGAGAGCCATTGAGACCGGACTCTCTGATAAAGGATATGAGACGGCTTGAGTATGCTAGAATTCATGTACTCATTCCTGCGTCATCCACATTCCCAACATAGCTAAAACTTCAGAGTGATGATGGGGTGAATAATGTGATTAGAATTGAATAAGAGTGGTTTCCAACGTGCTGCAAAGTGTGTGGTACCAATGGACATGGACAGGGAGAGTTCCAGAGTACTAATGATAAGAAAGGGAAGACTAAAATGATCCAGGTGGAGAAAACTAGCACGCAAGGTGATATGTTCTACGATTGTCCACTAGTTGATCTATAGGTGAATGATAAAAGGCCTAAACCAGTTTCTGTACATGAAGAAGGGAGTGGGTCTGGTGACAAGGATGGAGCAACAACGTTAGTTGTTATTCAACCTGAAACGCTGACAAATGTGCAGAGTTTGGTTGGTGCTAAAACTCCTTCCCCGTCCACATGGAGTGAGAGCAGAAGGAAGAATCGTTCTCCTCTAAGGAACATCTCAAAAGTTCCTCAACAAAAAGTGGTAGGTATTCCAATTTCACCAAACAACTTTAGAATGTTGGAGTTCATGGACGGTGGAGAGGTTGATTCTACTGTTACTGATGTTGGCAAGTCTCTAGCAAAAATCTTGCAGAATGGTTAGTGATCTGAACATACTTTCCTGGAATGTCCGAGGGTTAAATAAACCAGGGCATCAGAGGGCGGTGTGTGAGACTATGGGTAATAATAAAGCTACTGTTACTTGCCTTTTTGAAACAAAAATTAGGAAGAGGAAGATGTGTAGGGCTATGAACAATGTTTCTTCTAGATGTGATTGGGTTTCTAATCATACTAGTAATCCCCTTTGTAGAGTTGTCATCATGTGGGTGAAGAATGTTGTGGATATTCATATGATTGAAGAATCTGATAAGTTCATTATGTGTGGTGTCAACTACAAAAGTAGTAGTTTTATTCTTATGGCTATCTACAGACACAACCCGAAACATAAAAGGTTTGTGCTATGGTCTGATTTGAACAAAGCTTTGAGCTTGGTGTCTAGTCACCCTACTCTTATTGTAGGGGATTTCAATGTTGTTCAGTTTGCGGCTGATAGGTTTCGCAGAGCTGAATCGTCCTATAATTCTATGCAAGAATTTAATGATTTTGTTAACCAGTGTGGGTTGGCAGAGTTGGATTTCAATGGGTCAAAATACACTTGGGAGAATAGACAACAAGGTGAGAAATTGGTGATGTCAAAGATTGATAGAGCTTTTCTTAACAGTGAGTTAATGAATGAATTTCCTAGAACGTGGGGTGTCAATGTCAGTTACATTCACAGTGACCATAAGGTTCTGATTGCTCATGTGGATGATACAAAGTATAAGAAGAAGACCGCTTTCCAGTTTATCAACTCCTGGGTGAATCATCCTGGCTTCATTGAGGTGGTTCAGAAGGCGTGGCTGATTGAAGTGAATGGTAGTCCTATGTATAGATTGTGCAGGAAGCTTGATAATGTTAGAAGTGCGCTTATTGAATGGAATAAATATTCTATTGGTAATATTCATGATAACTGGAAAAAACTTGAGGCTGAAAAAATAGTTATTTGATCTAAAAAGTAACTATTTGACGCAAAAAGTAACACAAGATGATAAAAAGTAATAAATTGTTTGCTATAATTAATAAATAAATTTAGATTTTGAATGTATGACTAGCACTCACAAAATACATGTACTGGTCTAATAAAAACTAATTAAATCATGACACAATACAAATCACTTGCCATGTTCCTTCATTCTTCCATTTTGTTCTCTCTACTCTCTCTCTCTCTCTCTTTCACACACTCTCTCTCTTCACTCTCTCTCTCTCTCTCTTTCTCTCTCTACATTGACATGTTGAGTTACTTCACTCCTCCATTGGGGAACAATAAAAAAAATCATTTTGGGATATGTTCTACGCATGCAAAAGATCTACATCACCCTAGATCTTAGCAATAGCCCTTGATAGTGTGCAATAATTTTTTGGTGAAGGTAACGTGTTATATTTGACATATAAAGTACCACCTAGTATCGATAGTTGCTTTTCATACCATATCGTTACTTTTTGTGTCCTAATGTTACTTTCAGTGTTAGATGGTTACCTTTTGTGTCTTGATGGTACTTTTGGTGTCAGATAGATACTTTTATGTCCATATAATAACTTTTTGTGTCTTGGTATTACCTTTAGATAGTTACTTTTTATGTCATGACGTTACTTTTTATGTCGTATACTTACTTTTTATACCTTATTGTTACTTTTTTGTGTCCTAGAGTTACTTTTGGTGTCATATAGTTACTTCTCGTGTCATGATGTTACTTTTAGTATCAAATAATTACTTTTCATATGATATAATTACTTTTTGTAGCATGGTGTTACTCTTGGTGTCGGATAGTTACTTTTTATACCATATCATTACTATTTGAGACAACAAGTAACTATATGACAAAAAATGTAATTGTGTCGCTGGCATTAAAGCTCCAGTATAGGTCATCTGCAATTTGTTCAGGAACTCCTTATTACCTGCCATCTCCAAATCCATTTGTAATGCTACAAGATATAGTTGTCCACATCATAATTCTGATCCATTGTCATGTTGTATCTCCGTCCAATTAGATAATTCGCCTCATTTTTTACATGACAGACCGATACATGCGGAGGATCTGGAAGCTAGACAGAGAGACTACTTAAACCATGAAACCTGCACTTCTCGTTCTCCATGCGTTATTATAATAGACAATGGTTAATTGCTCCATGCGTTATCATAACATAGAATGGTTAATTGTATCACAATACCCCTTTCACCTATAACTATTTCCACCTAATTTCAGGTATATCCAGCTCTGGTCTCATTGAAAAATGTTTGATGATAATATTACAAAATAACTACATGTTTACTGATAGAGAAACAGACCATGAAACCTGCACTTCTCGTTCTCCATGCGTTATTATAATAGACAATGGTTAATTGCTCCATGCGTTATCATAACATAGAATGGTTAATTGTATCACAATACCCCTTTCACCTATAACTATTTCCACCTAGTTTCAGGTATATCCAGCTCTGGTCTCATTGAAAAATGTTTGATGATAATATTACAAAATAACTACATGTTTATTGATAGAGAAACAGACCATAGCTGCAACTTTATTCATATACAACTGCATAATTGAATGATGCTGTTGACTAATTTTTTATTGGCATCGTTTATTTCAACCTCCTATAACCCCCTATTTGCTTCCTCCGATTGTCTCCTCTTGTAGATCTTTCAAACTATGTCTTCGTCAACCAACACCAAACCCAAAGCATTCGGCCATCCTGACGTGCTCGGCCTCATTTGGGCACAGGAGGCCCGCTAGAACGTCAAACTACAGAAGGCATATGAGGAATGAAAATCAAGAGACGGAGAGAACAAGAGTCACTCAAATGAAAAATTGAAAATAGTGGGATACGAACACATAAATCAATGGCCGCAAAGGCGGGATTCAATATATTATTCGTACACATAATCAAAGCCCTAAAAGTAGGGACCAAAGGGAGTTTGTGCTTAGTAAAGGAGACGTTCGACCTGGGCGTTGTGTATTTGTCAAGGTACTTTAGATTCTTTGAATACAGTAGATTGGACTTCGTTCAAAATATTTTGTTGTGCCCCATTCTTTGCCCGGAGATGTGACAAGGATGGACTCAATAAGCTGAATCGGGTGGAGTTACAGATGAAGAGGTAGACGATCAGCAAAATTACCGATGACAGGGTGTCTGTGCTCTCGGCATATGCACACCAGCGACGAACTCGTCAAAGGCCGAGGCCGATGTTCGTGGATCCACACTTATAACATCTGGTGGTGTTATTGCTTGAGAAATATTATATATATATATATATAGAGAGAGAGAGAGAGAGAGAGGTGACTACCCATCTTGGGAGGTACTCACTCCCCTCTACATCCTCTTCACTCCCTTAACTGTGGCTTTTCCCTCAGCCCTAACTTTCCGTGAAGTCTTCCCAGTCGTCTTCTCCTAGCCTCAACCTTCTCTTTAGCAGCAACTCTACACTAGGAAAGGGAAACCATTCTGGACAGGCTCCTTCTCGGTCCAGAAATGTCCATGGGTGAAGGGGGTACTGTTCCATCATATTCACCATGGAGCAGGGTGGGGCAGATCCCCTTAGCAGACTCGAACGCATGGGAAGGAGGTGAAAGACTTCCCAAGTTTTTCCCCTTCCCAACCCTTGTGAGGAGGGGGCGACTTAGTAGAGAACTCCCTCCATGTTAGCTTCTATATACAACCAGCAGCAGCGTGGGCCTGGTGTGGTTCCTTGTAGATCCTCCTGGTGAAGCCCGAGGCTCCATCAACTCCGATGGAGGGGGGGGGGGGGGGGGGGGGGGGGGGGGATTTCCTCAGCCCCTCTTGGGTCGTCAGTAAGGAAAGATAGGGGTAAATGACACATATACCCCGGGGTCTCAATGTGGAGGTCAAGGGCTCACGGGTCAATTCTCTAAAACCCAGCTGGCCGCCAACATGGAACAGAAACCAATAAGTTTACTAATGTGTCGGATCTCTGATTGGCCAAGTAATAATTATGTTGTGAAAAATCATAGAAATTTCTAAGAAGCTCGAATTGATACAATTTATATATGAAAATTGATCACCAGAACGAGAGGAATCTAAATAAAATGATTTCATATTCTAATTATGCTTTCTATTCCAAAAATATCATGGGAACATGTTTAAGTGGTGATTAAAGCACAAAAGCCCTAGTTTTGAGCGTTAACCTGTTTAAAATGTTAAAAACCTTGCCTTTATGCTATGATCTAATTTTGATGAACATAATGGGAATATTAAATGATTATGATGATAATTTTGAATACTGAGGTATATAATTGCATACATGTTGATAAATAAAGTTTCTTATGTGGATAACCATACATATGGACAATTAAGATTAAACATCATTTCATGTAATATTGTTAATGAACATGACTGAATCTTAGTAAAGGTGTGTGAAAGATTTGATGATCATGGTTATACTTAATGTGAATTAGGGTTTCGAGGCATAACCCTAATGGTAACTAGATACCACAGAAACTTAAACTCTAGATTAGGGTCGAGTAGGGTTTTATCTATGTAAAGTGATGGTGACAATTTAGGGTTTATAAACATGAAAAATAAAGTTAATTGCGTAGATTTCTTGTTGATTGGATAATATGCTTGAAGTATATATACTTCATGTTCTGCATGGCTCACCATCAAGGTATGTGGTTACACTTATGATTAAATGTATCGACTTCTGATGGTTGCTGAGGTTTCTCAAAGATTGAATGAATGATATATGTTGGATGTTCATTTAATTCATGCAAATTATAAAGCCCCTACGAGTATCACATAAAGTAAATATTGATATTTTGAACCCTAGGTTCCACTGATCAAAGGGTAGTGCACATAAGTCCAATGATGGATAGTGGTTATAACTAAGATAGTAAACCAAGTATGGGTTATAATATAAAAGAAAATACAAGTTCTTATGTTCAAGTAAATGATGATTGAATATATATATTTGTGATTATTGGATGAACCCACGTACTAGTATAGTAATATGTTGACCGCATTTTGTTTGTCGGTGTTTTAGGTACATACTAATTATGAAGATGTCCACATGTGATAAACCAGATGGAAATTACCTGAAAGCATTAAAGATAAGTTAAAGGTGGATTAGATAGCTAGTTACATCTTCTCAATAAGTATTAATTTTATGAGGAATATAATTGTACAATTTGTAAATAATATTTAGAATAAATGAAATTATTTGTTGTTATTTATTATTTACTAAGTCTGGATCCTTGGGAATTTAGGTAATGCCTCTCAACTTGAAAGTCTTTCCTTAATTGGGGGACGCTGATAGTGAGGTTGTTACATTTGGTATCAGAGCGCTAGATTTTTCAAATAATATTTAATAGTTTATAATTTCAAGTGATCTGTAGAAATACGAAGGAGTTATTCGGGAATTTTCGAAAGATGATGTTTTCTAGAAGGGACCATGACTTGGGGGTGGCAAAATTTTCCTTTGCACCACTAGTCGGCTTATGAGGACTCTCAAACCTATGCATCCTATCTAGCCAAAGTCGGATGATTTTGCTCGAAGTAAATACCTTTAGCATATCTTCTCATCTTGATCCATCCATTTCTCATCCTCTTACTTAATAAAACATAAAAGGAACTTCTCTCCTCATCTAAAGTTAGGGTTTTTGAAAAGTAGGATTAAGGCATCCTCTGCCAGTTAATGTACATATAATGTGAAATAATAATGTAAATGCAATATGGAAATAATGATGTGTTGTGGGTTTCTCCCGACAAGTGTAAACCCTAGAGGGGACTTGGGCTGGTTTGGGAAAACCCTAGTGGGTCAAGGGACATAGAAATCATAAGAGATGGGGGTGTAGTCTCTAACCCTTACATAAAACCCTAATACTAGAAAATGGGAGTGGAATGAATAAAATAGAAACGGTGCCCATATGAAACCTAATTAGGGAAAGAGTAATGAGAATTAAGAAAAATGTCAATAAGTCTTTATGACATAGATTTCCATGTATGAATGAGGAGGAATGTATGCATGATCCATATGAAAAAAAATCGAATACACATGAGAGAAAAAAAATGACCAATGGATATATATCAAAATGTAAATAGAAATATAACTTTCTCATCACCCTAATGCAATCTTTGAAAGAATGGATGGATAAAGAATACCTAAGTTAGTGGCTATGTTGTCCCCAAATACTTGATAGACTATTGAGAATACTCCCAGCGAATGAGTATGAATGCCCCCAACAAGTGGGTATACCATAGAGATTGGGCAAATAAATGTTGATAAGTTATAACATAAAATGTGTGTTTAACATTTTATGGTTACATAGAAAAGAGATGAGTTAGGTAACTCAGTCTTCCACATATATATATATATATATATATATATATATATATATATATATATGTGTGTGTGTGTGTGTGTGTGTGTGTGTGTGTGTGTGTGTGTGTGTGAAACAAGGAATTAATTAGAAAAGTTTTAAGAAACAACACATTATATGAGAATAACTTCTCAACTATCATTGATGGATGTATGTCACAGGGGATGTAAGATCACTTCAGGGTTGTATGATTATGTGAGAGAAAGGTCCACAATAATTAGATAGGTGATTGTATCACTTCGAGGTCATATTCTTATGTGAGATAAAGGTAACATTAAGTCAACAGGTGATCGGATCACTTCGTTGTCCTATGCTTATGTGAGAGAAAGGTCCACATTAAGTCGACAGGTGATTGGGCTAGGGCCCATATGTATATTGTGTCCATTGTAGGGACCACCCTAGAGAAAGGGATTTCCACATGAATAATCCAGAGAGAGTATCACATAGAGACTAAGCTTTGAGAAGTTATAAAGAAAATGCATGAGTATATACATGAGAAATGTAAGTAACCAATGGCTATGAATGAAAGTGAAAATCAGAATACAACTTGTTCAAACCCCTCATACCACCTCTAGATGTATGATATAGATGGTCACCCACTTGAACAAGGGGAGACAACAAGGGTCACCCACCTGAAGAGGCGGAGACTACAAAGGTCACCGCCTGAATAGGGGGAGATGTCAAAGGTCATCCGTCTAAAATGGGGAATACATCAAAGGTCATACACCTGAATAGGGGAAGACATCAGAGGTCATATGAGGTTAGACCATGCCCCAGATTGGGAAGGTCATATGAGGTCAGACCAGGCCCCAAATTGGGAAGGTCATATGAGGTTAGACTAGGGACTAGATTGGGAGGGTCATATTAGGCCAAATCCCAGATTCAAAAGACCAACATGGCACCTAGCTCCAGAATGAGAGGTGGCCCAACATCCACTATAGGGACAAGACCCTAAGAGAGGGTATCCCAGAGGTTGAGTAAAAGTAGGTTGATATGTTACGATAAAAACCATGCATAAAAAATGAAAATATGAAACCTAAAACCTTTAAGGCTAGTGTGACAACTCGGGGTGGGTCAACCCAAGAGTGGGAAAATGACTTATGGGGGAGGCAAAACCTTCAACCTTGGGGTCGGGTTGCGATTGGAGAGCCTCACCTCCTCCTATGAGCCATGAAGGCACCCTAGGTTAGAACCTTCCCTAGAAAGGTAAGTTGACTAAATCAATTTAATGATTGAGGTCACCTTAACTGTCACCTAAGGTGTAAAGAATTGAAAGCACATGCATTGATTATGATTCTTTGAACCCAAGTATGCCATCTCTGAGGGACATGAGGAAAAGTCACTATGGCTGACTATATGAGATCGAGCCCGGAAAATAAATGTTGCCATGAAATGTTTCCATGAATCAAATGAGGGGACATAAAATGAATAATAAGCATTATAATAGATTGAGGAAATCTAGTTTAAAGAATTCAATATGAATACAATGTGTTGGAAAATGGTTACAGTTGTGACATCTGAAAGGAAGCCTTGGGAAGGATAGAGTCCTAAGTCAATCCTAAGGTCAATTAGGGTGTATTAAAGGTGCATAGAACCGATGGGATTAAGATTTTATTGTGTCCTAAATGCATAAGACCATGTGGTTGGGGGTAACAACTACGTTTTCCAAAGACTCTTGCATTAGGAGGTTGATCACCTTCATGATGTTCATGTGGCCCAAGGGATGAATGTGAGAGGAACTCCCTAGATGCATAATGATGAAATCACTCCACAAGTACATATACCCCTAGAGAAGGCACTCCCTAGATGCATAATGATGAAATCACTCCACAACTACCTATACCCCTAGAGACCTCGAGGAAGTGGTAGAGTCTCATGACACATGAGGTGTAAATGTAAAAGATACAAAGAGGTCATTTAATAATGAAATCAAATAGGATTTGTGTACAAACTCAAGAGTGAAAGAGGCATTTGACTTCATGAAAATACCAATAATGTGGAATTAAAAAGCATATAAGGTTTCAAGTCATGTTGATCCGGAGGGAAGTTCCTGCTCGACAGCTTGTGAGAGCCGGTCAGGGCAGGGCAAAGGGAAGAAGTGGGATCCCAGTGGCAAAGGAGATGAAGTCAAGGGTGGATTTGTTCAGTGATCAGAAGGAATCAAATGGTACAACACGCAAGCAATGTTAGATTGAGTTAGTTGATGGAGCTATCAAGTACTCGAAAACCATTGCTGAGAGGAATGTGGAAAAGTGGGAGAATGTCATTGTTGGGTATGTGATTGGACTGAAGCCACACTAGCCGACCTTGCATAAGCATCTGAAGGAGATATGGAAGATAAAAGGTAATATGGAGATCTTGTCAAGGGGTAATGATTTCTTCATTATAAGATTTTCAGATATAAATGAAATGAAGGTAGCACTAGAGGATGGGCCTTGGTTTGTTGTCGGGAAGCCATTGATATTGAAGAAATGACAACGAGTTGAGCCGCTTGAAAAGGTGAAGCTTATAGAAGTCCCGATATGGGTTAAACTCTTCGACCTGCCGTTGGATCTATGGGATGAAGAGGTTTTTAGTATGATTGAAAGCTATCTAGGACAGCCATTGAGACCAGACTCTCTGATAAAGGATATGAGATGGCTTGAGTATGCTATAACTCATGTACTCATTCCTGCGTCATCCACATTCCCAATAGAGCTGAAACTTTAGAGTGATGATGGGGTGAATAATGTGATTATAATTGAATAAGAGTGGTTTCCAGCATGCTGTAAAGTGTTTGGTACCAATGGACATGGACAGGGAGAGTTCCAGAGTACTAATGATAAGAAAGGGAAGAATAAAATGATCTGGGTGGAGAAAACTAGCACGAAAGGTGATATGTTCTATGACTGTCCACCAGTTGATCTGCAGGTGAATGATACAAGGATTGAACCAGTTTCTGTACATGAAGAAGGGAGTGGGTCTGGTGACAAGGATGGAGCAACAACATTAGTTTTTATTCTTCCTGAAACGCTGACAAATGTGTAGAGCTTGGTTGGTGCTAAAACACCTTCCCCATCCACATGAAGTGAGAGCAGAAGGAAGAATCATTCTCCTCCAAGGAACATCTCAAAAGTTCCTCAACAAAAAGTGGTAGGTATTCCAGTTCAACCAAACAACTTTAGAATGTTGGAGTTCATGGATGGTAAAGAGGTTGATTCTACTGTTACTGATGCTAGCAGGTCTCCAACAAAAAACTTGCAGAATGGTTAGTGATCTTAACATACTTGCCTGGAATGTCTAAGGGTTAAATAAACCAAGGCGTCAGAGGGCGGTGTGTGAGGCTATGGGTAATAATAAAGCTATTGTTACTTGCCTTTTTGAAACAAAAATCAGGAAGAGGAAGATGTGTAGGGCTATGAACAATGTTTCTTCTAGATGTGATTGGGTTTCTAATCATACTAGTAATCCCCTATGTAGAGTTGTGATCATTTGGATGAAGAATGTTGTGGATATTCATATGATTGAAGAATCTGATAAGTTCATTATGTGTGGTGTCAACTACAGAAGTAGTAGTTTTATTCTTGTGGCTGTCTACAGACACAACCCAAAACATAAAAGGTTTGTGCTATGGTCTGATTTGAACAAAGCTTTGAGCTTGGTGTCTAGTCACCCTACTCTTATTGTAGGGGATTTCAATGTTGTTTAGTTTGCAGCTGATAGGTTTGGCAGAGCTGAATCGTCCTATAATTCTATGCAAGAATTTAATGATTTTGTTAACTAGTGTGGGTTGGCAGAGTTGGATTTCAATGGGTCAAAATACACTTGGGAGAATAGACAACAAGGAGAGAAATTGGTGATGTCGAATATTGATAGAGCTTTTCTTAACAGTGAGTTCATGAATGAATTTCCTAGAACGTGGGGTGTCAATGTCAGTTACGTTCACAGTGACCATAAGTTTCTGATGACTCATGTGGATGAGACAAAGTATAAGAAGAAGTCCCCTTTCCGGTTTATCAACTCCTGGGTGAATCATCCTGGCATCATTGAGGTGGTTCAGAAGGCGTGGCTGATTGAAGTGAATGGTAGTCCTATGTACAGATTGTGCAGGAAGATTGATAATGTTAGAAGTGCGCTTATTGAATGGAATAAATATTCTATTGGTAATATTCATGATAACTAGAAAAAACTTGAGGCTGAATATATTTCCCTTTCTAATATGTTGGATGATGACCCAAGTAACCAGGAGCTTATAAGGGATGTTACTAAAAAAAGAAAAGAAGCATGTCTAGCTTATGAGGTTGAGGAGTCCCTTTTGAGGCAGAAGGCGAGGGTTCAATGGCTAACTCTTGGCGACAGAAACTCTAAGTTTTTCTATGCAATTTTAAAAGCTAGAAGAATGAGGACCTCCATTAAAGGGATTGTGATTGATAACCAAATGTGTATGGAGGGGGACATAATATGTCATCACATTAATTCTTATTATGATGTGCTTTTCAGGAAGAAACAATGCATATTGGATATTGATGATGTTCTTATGGACGTGCCTAGTCTATCCACTGGTCAATATGATAGTCTTTGTGCTATAGTCACAGATAAGGAGATTGATGATCTAGTTGATAGGGCTAATATTGATTAGGCTCCCGGGCCAGATGGGTTTAACTACATTTTCTACAAGAAATGTTGGATGATTGTGAGGGAGGATGTTATTAAAGCTATGAAAAAATTCTTCACTAGTGGAAGAATGTTAAAGGAAGCTAACATGTCTTGATCCCTAAAGTGAGTGATTCTATAGATGTGAAGGACTAGAGGCCGATCTCATTATGCAATGTTTGTTATAAAATCATCTCAAAAGTCCTGGCTAACAGGTTGAGTGCCATCATGCCTACTGTCATTGACAAGGCACAGTGTGCTTTTCTGAATGATAGAAGCATAATTGATGCTACACTTCTTTTTAATGAGATGATTAACAATATGATGAGGAGTAATTCCCCTAAGTTCTATTTGAAGATGGATATAAAAAAAGCCTATGATTCGATTGATTGGGAAATTATGTCTTGTATCTTGATCATGATGAAGTTTCCTTCTTGTTTTATTGAATGGGTGGAGGAGGTTTTCAAAACTACTAACTGTCAGATCTTGATCAATGGGGTACCATCGACAAGATTATATCCATCCAGGGGCATTTGTCAAGGTGACCCTCTGGCTCCACTTCTTTTTGTCATTGCCATGCAGGGACTGTCTTCTATGTTGAAAGTTGCTGAGAAAAGAAAGGAGTTTAATGCCTTTAAGGCGTCTCATCTACTCTCTGTATCTTTTGTGATGTTTGCAGATGATGTAATTATTTTTGCTGAAGCTAATGATAATTCTATTGAGATGATTGCTAAAGTTGTTAATGACTTTGGTGATATATCGGGGATGGAAGTAAGCAAAGAGAAGAGCTTTGTTTTTTGTAATAGTGCTGCTAATTCGATCAAGTTGGTGGAAGCTCTTGGTGTTCAAATTGACTCTCTACCCAAGAAGTATCTAGGCTTGCCCTTGTTTAAAGGAAGGATTACTAGAAGCATGTTCTCTCCTATGCTAGACAAAATGAGGGCAAGACTTGAAGGTTAGAAGTCGAGGCTACTCTCTTTTGCTGGTAGAGTGGAGCTGATTGTATCTACTCTGTCCTCTTTCCAAGTGTATTCAGTTGTTGCATTCCCATTACCGGTTAGTGTCAATATGTAAATTGAAAAGCTTTGAAGGGATTTCTTATGGGGGGTGCATCTCTTGAGAATAAGATTCATACCATTGACTGGGAAAGTATCTGCACTCTGAAAAGTGAACGGGGTTTGGGCATTCATCACTCTGGTGATATTGTGAAAGCATGTATGGTGAAGAAGCTCTGGGATGTTGTGAACAAAAAAGACTCCCTTTGGGTCCGGTGGGTCAATGAGAGGTACCTCAAAGGGGGATTCTATTTGGAAAATCAAATTCCAATCCCATTCTACTTGGATTTGGAAAAAACTTATTCTAATAAGTGATAAGGTGGTGAATGATGTGTGGTTTTCTATAGACAAAGGTGATAGAGCTTTGCTATGGCGTGATCCCTGGTTAGGGAATGGAAAGTTTCTTAGTGATTTCCGATCTGATATATGTCATATTAACAGTGGTGAAGGGAAATTTGCAAAGGTTAATTGCTATACCACTGTGGAGGGGAGCTGGTTAACTTTCAAATCCAGGCATGTAAATCATGTTGTAGATTTTGTTAAAGAAAGAGTTACCCTTTCAAAAGGGAAAGAGGATGTCCTTTTGTTGAATGGTAGGAAGGTCAACAATTGAAGGACTTATGGAATGAAGTGAGAAGTATTCGAGCGAGTTGTTGTTGGTCAAGGTGGCCCTGGAAGTCTTGAGCTCCTATGAAGGCTATTTTTACTATCTGTAGATTCTTAAATGGTGGCTTGCTGACGTTTGATTGCCTTAAAAAAGAGGCATCCATTGTGCTTCCAGATGTGTGTTGTTCTTGGAGGAGGAGGAAACAATGTGGCATATCCTTTTTGACTGCAGATTCAGTAAGGAGTTCTGGCATAAAGCTAAGGAGTCTGGTCTGATTGCTAGTATTCCAGCTGGGATGATAGATAACACTTGCCTGATGGATATGAATGCAAGGACGTTTATCATGCTATTTGTACATGAAATTTGGAGGGAGTGGAACATTAGGATTTTTGAAGGAAGAGATAGAAGTTTTGATATGATATGGAATCATGTAAAGATAGGCGTAGAAAGTTTTTAATTTTGCTTGTTTGTTTGTTTTTTTGTACATCCTTGGCCCCATCTTGTACATAAAACATTATCTTCAATAGAAAAGGAACAACACGCTTTGATGGATCAAAAAAAAAAGATTCAACCAAAAATATGGAATTTTGAGGTAATGCGTGTGAATACCATCTCTTCTCTTGGAATGGGATGAACTTTGTTTTTGGGGCTGCATCCAAATCCTTATTTCATATCATTATGTGTGAGAGAGATAGGGCAGACACATATTATGCTTAAATTTGACATATGAGAATTAAAACCTTAAGTTGAACTTAATGACATGACCTAGGGTCAGAGGTGTTACGCACCCTTATGTGAAAATAAATAAATGATAGGTTGGAAACCTAGGTGAAAGGATAATCACCATGTGAAATTGAAATCACAAATGAAAATTTAATCATTAAAGGATGATATCATGCAAATACTAAATATGTGTACATAACCTGAATTGAAATCAGGTGCCAGTCTTGGTAATAATATGAGGAATATGCATATCAATAAAATATGTTAAAGATATCAAAATAAGGTTGCTAACCCTATGGGTTGACACTAAAATGAGTTATCATTCACCTTAAGCTTACGAGGTTTGAATTTTTGGGAGAAAATTCCTCTTAAGGAGGGGTGAATGTAATATCCCCAATTTTGACAAAATTGAAGCCATGGATTAATAAGTATTTTTTCCTCAATGGAATTATTGGTGGAATAATAATGTGGAATGGGTGAAACCGATGTTTAAAAGACTATTTTCCTTGCAAATAGGTCCTGGTAGTACAAGTTAAAGAAATAGAAGGAATTCATGCATAAATGACAACTGCTTTATAAAAGGTTTGATGTTGAAATATGAGATAATAGTCTCATATCCATTGTTTGGAGGACTAAGTCGAACTTTGAGGACAAAATTTCTATAATAGGGAAATGATGTTATATCCTGATTTTCACAAATATTTATTCATATATTTGAATGTAAACATTGGATTATTAAAGATGCATTAGAGAACTTGGTATGCCTCATTTTAAAATATGGATCTAAAATGTAGTTTCTCTTTTACAATGGATTTTTTAGTTATACTGATTGTAATAATCCTGTGGTAAATAATGGCTAAGGAAATAGTGGAAAATCCAATTATAAAGAGATTTCTTAATTATATAATTGTGTGGAATATTCAAGAAATAAGATATTTTGTGCATACATAAAAGGATATGGTATTTGAATTATAAAATGTTGTGCAAGTTCCCAAAGAAAAATAAGACACATGGTGCTTAGATAATTAAAAGAATAATTATCTAGCCAGATTGACAATAAATGTGTTGAGACATTATTTTGATGTGGCTTTTGGTCAATCTTTGGTATACTAGATTATAATAAAGAAAAGAGGAGAATTCTAGAAAATGGGATGACTAAAGGAGCAAGTTTTTTTGCATTGAAGACATCTTTTGACTAGATATAGATTGGGGAAAATAATTATGAATTTCCTTAAAGTAGGATAATTGAATTGGAAGAATATATATATTAAAGAAAGAAATACATGAATAATCTAGAAAAGTACCATAACTTGGTGTGCCTTTCTTTATGGCTTTATGTTTCCAAACCAAAATTTTAATAAGAAAAGGGTTGTGCCTTTTTATGAAATGTTATCTAATAAGAATGAAAGCCAACGAGAGGAATATATTGTTTTATTTAGTGATGATTTTGGTTGAATAAAAAAGGGCATATTTGAATGGTTAAGAAAAGTTGGTAACTTAATTAATGGAATACTGGTAGGGAAAGTATGTGGACATATATGTGTTTCCATCAAATAAGTTCCTTTGACAATTACATGAACTTCCCATGAATGTTTTGCCAAGTCGTGTTTAATGGGGAAAGTAAGAAAAAGTAAATACTAAGGATAAACCATGTAATCGAGGGTGTAATTAAGTAAAAAGTAAGTAATGTTAAAAAGGAAACTTCTACAAAGCAGGGGAAATCTCTGTGCAGATCATGTTTGTGTGTATGTGTATGTGTGTGTGTGTGTGTGTGTGTATATATCTGTGTGTGTGTGTGTGTGTATATGTATATATATATATATATATATATATATATATATATATATATATATATATATATATATATATATATATATATATATCTGTGTGTGTATATATATCTATATATATGTATATATATGTATATATATGTATATATACATATATGCATATATAAATATATATGTATATATATACATATATATACAAATATATATACATATATAAATATATATGTATATATACATATATATATATATAAATATATATATATAAATATATATCTGTATACATATATATACATATATATATATGGGTGACTACCCATATCGGGAGGTACTCACTCCCCTATACATCCTCTTCTCTCCCTTAACTGTGACTTTTACCTCAACCCTAACTTTCCATGATGTTTTCCCAGTCATCTTCCCCTAGCATCAACCTTCTCTGTAGAACCAAATCCACACTAGTCTAGTGAAACCATTCTAGACAGGCTCCTCCTCGATCCAGAAATGTCCATGGGCGAAGGGGGCACTGATCCATCATCTTCACCATGGAGTAGGGTGGGGCATAGCCCCTCAGAGGACTTGGATGCATGGGAAGGAGGCAAAATACTTCGCATGGTTTTCCCCTTGCCAACCCTCATGGGGAAGGGGCGACTTAGAAGAGAATATCCTCCATTTTTTGCTTTTGTATCCCCCCTATGACCTGTAGTAGGGTGGGCCTAGTGTGGTTCCTTGCAGATCACTCTCAGAGAATCTTGAGGCTCTATCAACTCTGATGAAGGTGGGGGGGGGTAATTTCCTTAGCCCCTCTTGGGTCATCAGAGCTTAGCGGTGAAGGGGGCGGTGATACAACAACTTCACACAACGGCTAGGGATGGGGTCACGTGGTACGAGGAAGATGGAAAGATATGGGAAAATGACACATATACCCAATGCCTGTGAGTGGAGGGTAAGGGCTCGTAGGTCAATTACCTAAAATCCAGTTGCCTCCAACATGGAAAAGAAACTAGTAACTTTACTGACGTGTCGATCTTTGATTGGCCAATTAATAATTATCTTGTGGAAATCATAAAAATTGCTACGAAGCTCGAATTGATACATTTCATATATGAAAATCGATCACCAGAATGAGAGGAATCTAAATAAAATGCTTTTAGAGTCTAGTTATGCTTTATAATCCAAAAATACCATGGGTACATGTTTATGATGTATATGGGGCTCTAGAGGGGGAGTGAATAGAGCTTCAAAACTTGTATAACAATAGTTAGACATTCAAATTATATTAATTGAAACCAAATGATAAAACTAAACTTGAGTTCCTTTCTAACCAAGCATAACAAGGATGATAGAGGTTAAAACAAACACTAGGATAATGTTTTTAGAGTGGTTCCAATCTCAAAACTAGGAGACCTCCAATCTACTACCTAGAGAGGTCAACCTCTAGGACTTTGCAACCCATGTATACTTATATTACATTATAAGACATACAAGAATACCACCTTACATACAAGGGCTTACCTATCTATGAGATAGTCTTCTACCTAACAATATGTCTTACCAACTCTTGCAAGCAACTCAATTCTTTCTCCTAAGACATCTCCTCCTTGCAACAAGTCTTCAGTCTTGAGGATTTCCCACAAAGCTCCTTGGATCTTCCGCCTTGTCCTTCTCCTTCACTTGTAGAAGATATTCATAACTTCTTCATCCTTCAATAAAAACAACAACTCCACCTTCACTCAGAGAAGATCACTTTAGCCTTTGCTCTTTGAGAAAGGGGATTGGGAAGATGGAAAGACAAATAGGTTTACAAGGTAACAATGAGGTATCTCTCTTACAACATGCCTAACACACTCATAATCATGAAATGATTTGTAAATGACAGAGAGAAAGGGGTCAAAGGGGTTTATTATACTCAACTATAGCAAGGACCAAGGATAGCATGAATGAGCAACCTTAGAATGAACTCCAAGAGGTCCTATTTATAAATGGGGTTGTTCCTTCAAATGTGGGATCACTTAAAAATGAAAAATAGCTATTTTACAACTTACAATAGATCTATTTAAATATAAACAACTTTCCAACTATTGGAACCACTTTTTCTACATTTTCTATACATTGCATTCAGTCAAGTTTCAATAAGGTAACTCGACCGATCAACTATCTGACAAAGCAAATTTTCAAACTATCAGTCGAGTTTTCCTAGGATAACTTGAACTATTAGCTAAAATCAACTTTGGTTAGAAAGTTGGTCAATCGAGTTCTGTGAGTGTACAACTCAACTGATGCAACCATTTCCAAAAATCCATCACAGATCGGTCAAGATTCAAACTTGACCGATTAAGTTGCTGTAAAAAAATTTCCAAAATGATTTTTAAGTGATCAGACGATGGAATTAAGTGTCCCTAATTTTTTTCACATCTTAGTTACAAGTCATATCATCAATACAAATGATTACAAAATATTCTAAGGTAATTTGGAGTGATTTCCCAAATTGCACATTTACATTGCTTTTGACTTGAACTTAGACAAGCTAGGGCTTGGTGAATTTGATCATTTTAAAGTACCTAATGCCTGAAATCAATCTTAAATAAACATATAAGATACATATGAATGGAATAGTTAAGTAATTATCAAAATATGGACAATATATAACTCTCAAGTCAACATTCTCCCCCATTTTGACAATGACAAACCATTCCTCAACATATTGAAAAGGTCATGTAAAGTTATACCTTGGCTTTGTGAATTGCAAGGGGATTCATATTTTTGAACAATGTGAATTGCTTCCCCTAAATCTATGCTCACTCTTATGTGCATAGTTAGTCTTTCTACACAAAGATATATAACATATATACTACATGGTCTTTTAGCAAGTCACATGATAAAACATATACTTAGACAAGAAAAGGATCACATAGATAGTAAAAACAATATGGTTGAGCTTTAAAACATATAAATTCTCTCCCCCTTTTGGCATTATCAAAAAGTAAAGGGTGTGGAAGAGCACAAAATAGGTCTTCTCCAAGCACAAACAAAAACATCCAACCTCAAGATAAAACATGCAACCACACAACACACATCAAATAGAGACGAGAGAGAAACAAGAAACTAGTGTCATAAGAAAAATTTGGAAAGCATACCAATAACTCACATGATAGAAAATACATAGAGTTATAGTACAGAGGATTAAGATTACAATACATAAGCATGTTCAGAAATCAACTACAAGCCAAAATGATGAAAACAATAAGATGATAGAAATAGTATAGCTCAGATAATATTCCTAGATGTCCTAAGTACAAAATAGTCTAGAAAGATATATATGATCAACATATGAAGACTAAAAACTAAAACGTATAAATGTCTATGATATCTAAGTCCAAAGGGTCATCATTGACATCATCATTAGAAGCTTCAGGCCCGTAGTTCTCATTTCCATATGATGGTGCAACACAGGTAATAGCTTCACCTTCATCAACAGAGTCACCAGAAAAGCCATCATCATCACAACCATCCTTACGGACATCATCCTCATATGCCTCTTCATCATCAGCAACAACTTCCTTGTCAACCTAGTCAGGGTTCTCCTCATTGATAGAAGGACCAAAACCACGACCGAGCCACATGGCATTCTACTCGTCCCAAGTCATGCAAAGATGATGGAGCTCCATGACCTGAGGGAAAGTAGGAGTAGTAGTGCCAAGGCCTACAACCATGGTGGGTATGGGGCCAGTAGGGAGAGGTAGCACTCTAAGGGTAGGTGTAGGGGGTAGGTCCACCAGTAACAGAGGGTGTAGCAGCAGAAGCAGCAGGTGGAGGGACTGGGTAGAAGTGATTATATGCAAAGGAAGCATAATCACCACCGGGGTAGGGATGGTACACAAGATAGGGTTGATAGGTTCATGGTTGACATGATGCAACAAAGATCCTGATGCAGGTGCTCCTGAACACGTAGGTTGTACGCCTATTAATGCACCATATAACCCATGTGGGCTTCATTGGATACATGAAATGAGGTGTGGGAAGGTCATGAGGGTGGTGGAGGTGGAGGTGCCTGGGTGGAGGTAGAGGCTCTAGGAGTGGTGGAAGAAGATGTAGGGAAAATGGTTTTCTTGAGAGGGGTCTCACTAACACAGACTCCTTTTCTAGAAGGCTTGTAATAGAAATCATGAAAAAGAGACTTCTAAGTCACAAACGTGAAAAGACCATAGATCAAGGTTGGGTAGGGAGGGTGGGTGCCTTGAGTATTCTTCTTAGAGTCAAAGTAGGTCATATGGTAGAGAATGTATCTAGCCCACTCGACTCCTATGTTCTTCAAAAGACAAAACATCATTACTGCAATATTCTCTACAATTTCAGTTTGATTCTTCTTGGGGTGAATATTGAAGTTGAGTACAGAAGCAAGAATGCGGTTTCTGAGACCCAAGGAAGAGGATGATATGGTGGATTTCTTCCTATAGGGTATCTGAGGCTTCTTCAAGAATTTATGAATGTTAGGGAGAGTGATATCATATTGCTTGTAAAAGGCCTCAGGGTCAAGAAGGTCAAAATAGTTAGGATGGTCTTTCCTCCATGCATCAGTTACCTCAATACCATTAAAAAACATATTGAAGGTGTCTAATGAGATTGTGAATTTCTTACCGGAAATAATGGAGGTGATAACCACTTGAATACTATGAGGGGGTACAAGAGTGTCATAATTGAACAACAAATTGGCATAAAATTCATGAACCACCTTAGTTCTTGTAATGGAGTTGTGAAACCACGAACGTTCGAAACTTAGGGCTGGAAGGTAATGGTCATAAAGCAACTCGGCAACCTCATCTACAACCTCTTATTTACACAGATGAGGCTCAAATGAGTCACACAAAGGGAAAGGATTCCTAGTAAGGAGTTCCTTGTACCTATTTAGAGCTTTGATGCAAACAAAAATGTGTCATCAAAGAGAATGAGGTGAGAGTTGAAGGAAGATTATGGTGATCCATAAGGTGCGGCCCTCTTCCTTCTATTGGAAGCCATGGAGGAAAAATGGAGAAGATTGAGAGACCAAATGCAAGAGAAACACCACTAAGGGCCGTCTAACCACCTAGGGAAGATAGGAAAAAGAGTTATGTAGGTCAAGAAAAGGTTGGCTAGTGCTAGGGGAGGGAAGGTCTGGGTTACAGTTGAGAGCTTGAGAGAGCTGGAGGAGGACCAATCGACTTTTCTCTAGTTGAGAGGGAGAATAGTCGGCCGAAACATACATAAGTTTTGGTCCAGCCTGGCAATCGACTGAGTGATGTGAGAAAGAAACTCGATTGAATGGCTTTTTACAATAGCCCTCATCCACCAATCGGTCAAGTTGGCAACTCGACCGACAGAAGTTATATCCCAACTTTGGAAATCTTAGTTTCTAGCCATTTGAATGTTGATTAAAATTTAAATTTCTGGTCCATATCGCATTTTAGACATACTTAGGCACATGTCACTCATCATTGGATAGTATTTAGCTATAAAAATATTGTTTGCATAAAATACCCAAAACAAACGAAAAAATAAGACAAAAGAACATGAAATTTTAGCACTATAGTAAGAAAGGGTGATCAAGACATGAGAAAAGCATATATGATAGATAAAAACTAACTAGAGGACATATTAGATTAATCCAAAGTAGTTATGAGAGGTTTAGATCCAATAAAATTAAATTTCTATCAAGCTAGAGGTTTAGTAAAAATGTCTGTTAACTGTTTTTTTGTGTCCACATGCGTGATATAAATATACTTTTTGGCAATGTCATCATGAAGAAAATGATGATGAACCTCTATATTCTTGGCTCTACTATGCAATATAGGATTGTAAGATAAATTGATTGCACTAGTATTGTCGATTGCACTAGTATTGTCACAAAAGATAGGAGAAGCATCAAAATTAATGTTAAAGTCTTGGATCATTTGCTTCATCCATAGAACCTGGGCACAACAACTCCCAGTTGCAATGTATTCAGCCTTAGTAGTTTATAAAGACATTGTGCTCTATTCTTGGAAAACTAAGACACCAAGCATGGTCCTAGGAGGAAGCAAATGCCACTTGTGCACTTTCGATCAATCAAACATCATGCATAATCAACATCACTATAAGTAGTAAGAGTAAAGTCCCTTGACTTAGAATACCATAGTCCAAAATTTTGGATTTTGTTTGAGTACCTTAAAATCCTCTTAACAACTATAAGATGTGATTTCTTGGAATTTGATTAAAAGCAAGCACACAGGCCAACACTAAACATTATTTTTGTTCTAGAGGTAGTTAAATAAAGTAAACTTCAAATCACACCTCTATAGAGCTTCTCATCCACTTTCTCACCTTCTTCATCTTTATCAAGTCTGGTAGGTGTTTGACATGGGGGTGTCCATCAGATTGGTGTTCTCCATCTCAAAGCACTTAAGTAGCTCACTTGTGTACTTTCCTTGCTTGATGAAGTTCCTATCATTAGTTTTCTTGATTTGAAAGCTAGAAGAAAGTAAACTCACTCATCATGCTCATCTCGAACTCGCTCTACATAAGATCACTAAACTCCTTGCAAAGATCAAGAATATTTATACCAAAAATGATATCATCTGCATAGATTTGAATGATAAGAAAACTTAGAAGTGTGTTTGAGAAACAAGGTAGAATCTACTTTGCCCATGATATAGCCATGATCTAACAAAAAGTTCTTTAGTATCTCATACCAAGCTTGAGGTGCTTTTTTGAGACCATAGAGAGCTTTTTGCAATAGATAAACATGGTTAGGAATACTATCATGTTCAAATCCCAGAGGTTGTGCAACATACACTTCCTACTCAATTGTACTGTTCAAAACTGCACTATTAAAATTCATTTGATATAGAAGAAAATTCTTGTAACTAGTAAAAGCAAGCAACATTCTAATGGACTCAAGTCTAACTACAGGTGCATATGTTTCACTAAAATTTATACCTTCTTGCTTATTGTGGCCATGACACACTAACCTACCACTTTCATCTATCCTGCGGTAGACCAACTTCGTGCCAATGATCTTTCTATCACATGGTATTTCCACTAGAGTCCACACTTTGTTCTTCTCGAAGTTCTCCAGTTCTTCCTACATGGCTAGGATCCACTCATCATTCCCAAGATATTCTTTGACATTCTTTGGCTCAAGTTGTGAGATGAAGGCATTGTTGGCTTGTTATTTGTTGTAGGCAGCCCACGTCTTCACTCTTTCAAAGGGATAACCTATGATTAGCTCTTTAGGATGATTCTTTGTAAATTGGGGAGTTGGATCCTTCTTTTCTTCATCTATCTCTTCTTCTTGACAGACAACCTCTTTTCCCTTTAGGGTGATGTTGAGTTCTTTTAGGATAGGAATTACTTCATATGCAACATCATCATTAACAATATCCTTTGAAACATAGGGGTTAGTCTCAATAAATTTGACATTAATAGATTCTTCTACTTTAGATAGATCAACATTATAAAATCTATAAGCCTTGCTAGTAGTGCTAAATCCAAGAAAGAAAGCCTTGTACGATTTCGGGTCAAACTTGTCAAGAGAATCTTTCATGTTCAAAACAAAACAAGGACACCAAACAATGTGAAAATACTCGATAGAAGGCTTCCTGCCATGCCATAGCTAATTGGGGGTTTTCTTTAAAGAGGGATGTGTGAAAACCTAATTTTGAACATAACATGAGGTACTAACAACTTTGACCCAAAATTTCTTTAGAGTGCCATACTCCCAAAAGCATGTTCCTAGCCATTTCCTATAGTGTCTTGTTATTCCTCTCTACAACCCAATTTTTTGAGGTGTTAGAGGTGAAGAAAAGTTAGGTGCATATCCAGAATTTTCACAAATACGTTCAAAAAGATCATTTTCAAATTCTCCCCCATGATCACTATGGATGGAAAAAATGCGACAAGAAGCTTTGCTTTCTACTCATTTCCAAAATCTAGAGAAAAAATCATGAGTATCTTTCTTATAAATGAGAAAGAAGGTTTAAGTATATCGAAAGAAATCATTGACAATAACAAGACAATACTTGGAACCATGAAGCGATTAAGTTCGCATAGGTCCAAATAGATCAATATGGAGAAGTTCAAGATTTCTCTTGGTGTTAAGGACTCCTTTGGATTTGAAGGAGAAATTGGTTTGCTTCTCTTGGGTACAAGGTTAGCATTCGTCATCCTTTTCAAAATCCAATTTGGGAAGTCCCTTGACCAAGTCCTTTTTTCTCAACTTCTTGAATTGATGCATATTTACATGACCTAACCAACGATGCCAAAGAGAAATATCATTCAAATTGACTATAATACATCCACAAAAAATAGGATTAATAGATTAAGTGTAATTACACAAAGATTACTATTCCTAGTTACCTTATATATGATATTGTTAGTGAGGGAATCTAGGAGCAAGCATTCAAAAGAAGTAAATAGTACAAGGTAACCATTAACACATAATTGAATAACACTTATTAAATTGTGACGTAGGCCATCCACAAAGAGAACATTCTCAATACACAAGGGTTCACCTACATCACCCTCACCTTTTACCTTACCTTTCTTGTTGTCCCCAAAAGTGATCGATCATCCTTTCTTCTTTCTGAAATTGTTGAAATGGCTTATATCACCTGTCATGTGCTTTGTGCAGCCACTATCAACAATCCATTTTCCTTTTTACTACAAGAAAGGAGAATATCAGTTCCCAACTCAAAATTTGGGATCCAGAGTTAGCTTGAGGACCCATTTCATCTTTGGGTTGGTCCCCTTTGGCTTGTAAGAACAATAAGTAGAATAATGATCATCAGTTTTGTAATGATAGAAAATCATAGGGTTCTTAGAGCTAGAAGACTCTCCAATTAAAAGAGGAGTTTCCTTACTCTTTTTCTTACCTTTGGACTTACACTTTCCCTTAGGATCTCCCCCTACAAATCCCAAACCGCTAGTACCACTTTTTTGGTATAATGGTCAAGCATTTCATTTATGTAGTTTTTCCCTTTGAGGAATTTCTACATAGAGTATCTAAGTCTATGATTGTCATCAATCAGAGATATAATAATAGAAGACAAGCTAGCAAGATAATCTCTATCATGAACAGGTTCTGCCTCTAAACTGAGGGCTTTCGTCAAATAATAATCATTTTCAAGAGTAATAGAAGCAACATCATCACTAGGAAAAATAGGTCTAGAAGATAAATAATTAACTTGACTAAGTAACCTAGCATTTTCATGTTTAAGAAATTGAATTTCTTTGAGATAAACATCTCTCTCATATCTACGAGCATCACTAATAAGACTAAGTTTGGCATTTTCATTTTTAAGTAACTCAAGCTCATTAAGGTACTTTTGGTTGTCTTCCTTAAGAGATGTAATATTCTTAAGATAGACACATTCTTCACTTCTACTCTGTTGTATTGGATCTCAAGATCAATAAATTGGTCTTGCAAGGAATCAATGCTCTCAAGATGAGTTTTCTCATTTTTCTCAAGGGTATCAAGTTTAGCATACAAGTCAATGATTTTATTCAACCTCTTCTTTTTAGATTTAAATTTGGAATAAGAAGAATGGGTAGTCACAAGCATGTCAATAAAGCATTTTCTCGCTAACTCATGCAAACTTACCTCACTTACCTTACCAATATCTTCACTTGTGGAGGCCATGAGTGCAAGGTGGCACTCTCCATCTTCATCGGAGCTTGAACAACTAGAGGATGATCCTTCCCAAGCTGCATGAGCTACATCTTTGTGCCTCCTCTCCTTCTTGTCCTTCCTCTTATATTTGCTATCTTTCTTATACTCTTCCTCCTTCTTGGAGCTACTCTTGTGGTGTGACATTCTAGGCTTAGGAAATTCACTCTTGTAATGTCCTTTTTGACCATACTTGTAGCAACCTGTAGTAGATGAAGAAGATTGCTTTCCTTTGAAGTGCTTTCCCTTGGTGAAGTTGTCTTCAAGGTCACTAGGGCCATCATCTTCATTATAGGAGGAGGGAGTGGTCTGAAAAGCAAGTTTTTGTTGAAGGATGAGAGCCTCCACTTTATCTTTGAAGAGACTATCGTTGATATTCCTTCATTCTTTTTCTTCTTACTTTGCTTCCTCTTCTTGCTTATCAAGTCTTGACTCACGAGTTTGTAGATTTCCAATAAGCTCCTCAGTTGGAAGACCACCAAGACTTCTTACTTCTTCAATGGAGGTCACCTTTGACTCCCATCTCTTTGTAAGAAACCTTAGGATCTTAGAGTTGATTGATCCTTAATCCAAAGTGTGTCCCCATACAATTAGGTTGTTGATAATGATGTTGAGTCTTGAATACATCTCGACAACTCCTTCTTCCTTCCCCATCTTGAAGTTCTCTAGGAGGCTGTTCAACATGTAGATCTTTGCCTCCTTCACTTGCTTTGTGCCAGCATAGGTGATGCACAACTTGCCCCATATCTCATAGGTTGTATACCATGAGGAGACGTTGTTGAACTTAGATGGAGTGAGGGTTGCATAGAGGATGCTAAATGCTTGGGAATTGAGTTGAGCATTCTTTAGAGCTGCTTCATCCTAAGTTGCAACTACTTTGATTGGCTCCTTGTAGGGTCATCACTTTCCACATATCAAAAGTTCATTCCATGAATGTAAAATTGCATCCGCCACTTCCAATAGAGAAAGTTGGTGTCATCAAAGATTGAGGGGCATATAGAGGCCTCCCTCTAGGTTGAGAGAACCAAGTAGGTTCTCACCCATCTTATCCACTCATAGGAGATTTTTTGGTGAAGATCCTTGCACTGATACCACTTGTTGGATCTAGGGTTCTAGAGGTGATGAATAGAGCTTCAAAACTTGCACAAGAATAGTTAGACCTTCAAATTATATCAATCGAAACCAAATGCTAAAAATTTAAGGTTCTATACAAACAAGAATAGCAAGGATGAGAGAGATTGAACCAAACACTTGGATAAGATTTTTAGAGTTGTTCCAATCTCCAAACTAAGAAACTGTCAGTCCACTACCTAGACATGTCAGTCATTAGGACTTTGCAACCCATGTATACATATATTCCATTATAAGACATACAAGAAGACCACCTTACATCCAAGGGCTTACTTATCCAAGAGCTAGTCTTCTACCTCACAAAAGGTATTACCCACTCTTGCAAGCATCTTGATTCATTCTCCTAGGACATCTCCTCATTGCAACAAGTCTTCATCCTTGAGGATTTACCCACCAAGCTCCTTGGATTTTCCGCCTTGTCCTTCTCCTTCACTGGGAGAAGATCTCCACATCTTCTTCAGCCTTGAAGAAGAACCACAACTCCTCCTTCACTCAGAAAAGATCACTTCAGCCTTTGAGCTTTGAGAAAGGGGATTGGGAAGATGGAAAGATGGAGAGCTTTACAAGGTAAAAATGAGGTAGCTCTCTTACAACATGCCTAACTCACTAATAATTACAAAATTATTTGTAAATGAGAGAGAAAGGGGCTCAAATGGGTTTATCACACTCAACTATAGCAAGGACCAAGGATAGCATGAATAAGAAACCTTGGAATGAACTCCAAGAGGTCCTATCTATAGATGGGGGTGTTCCTTTGAGTGTGGGATCACTTAAGAACAAAAAACAGTCATTTTACAACATGTAACAAATCTATTTTTGTTTCTAACAACTTCCCAATGGTTGGAATCACTTTTTATGTGTTTCTGTAAAGTGCATTAGGTCGAGTTTCAATAAAGATAACTCGACCGATCCACTATCCAAAAAAGCCAATTTTCAAACTATTGGTCGAGTTTATCCTGGGGTAACTCGACTGATCAACCAAAATCAACTTTAGTTAGAAATTTAATTGGTTAAGTTCTGTGAGTGTACAACTCAATCGATACAACCATTTCCAAAAATCCATCACAGATCAATTGAGATTCAAGCTCGACCGATTAAGGTGTCGTAATAAATTTTCCAATATGATTTTTAAGCGATCAAATGATGGAATTAAGTGTCCCAAATATTTTCTTATCTTAGTTACAAGCCATATCATCAAAATGATTACAAAAATATCCTATAGTTATTTGGAGTGATTTCCCAAATTGGACATTTGCATTGCTTTTGACTTGAACTTGGAAAAGCTAGGGTGTAACGCCTGGGCCCACTGCCCTAGGCTCTAGTAGAGTTTCAGGAATGACGACTGGCCCCACAGACCACCACTAGCCTTAACTGCGCACTTTGTCCACACTGACGCGCAAGCCAGGATCAACTTCCCGACTGGTCACCCATCCTAGTACTACTCTGGGCTGAGCATACTTAACTATGGAGTTCTTTAGTGATGGGCTCCTAGAAAAGGAGGTTCACCTTGGTGATATGGGTAGTCCAATCATTCCTTTTATGATCATGTTATCCTAGGCCTCAAACTTGGGATATTACAATCTCCCCCACTTAGACTCTTGACGTCCTCGTCAAGGCTCAACTATATGACCTCATAATCTGACCCCGTTTCAGTGCAGACCCACAATGGCCCATGGACACCCAGCTCCCGTCCACAGCTACCAGCGCAAGGGCGGATCCATCTCGTCTCTACAGATAGCCCTTTCCAACTTGCTTGGATCGCACAGCTCAAGACTGGCATGCCACATGCCCATGTGGGCCCCACCTACTGGAGGGGTTAGGGCTCTGATACCATTTGTAACGCCTGGGCCCACTGCCCTAGGCTCTAGTAGAGTTTCAGGAATGACGACTGGCCCCACAGACCACCACTAGCCTTAACTGCGCACTTTGTCCACACTGACGCGCAAGCCAGGATCAACTTCCCGACTGGTCACCCATCCTAGTACTACTCTGGGCTGAGCACACTTAACTATGGAGTTCTTTAGTGATGGGCTCCTAGAAAAGGAGGTGCACCTTGGTGATATGGGTAGTCCAATCATTCCTTTTATGATCATGTTATCCTAGGCCTCAAACTTGGGATATTACATAGGGCTTGGTGAATTTGATCCTTTTCATGTACCTAATTCCTAAAATCAATATTAAATAAACATATTAGATACGTATGAAAGGAATGGTTAAGTCATTATAAAAGTATGGGCAATGTATACCTCTGAAGTCAACAATTTAAGTGGTGATTGAAGCATAACAACCATAGTTTTGAGCGTTAATCTGTTTAAAATGTTAAAAACCTTGCATTTATACTATGATATGATCTTGATAAACATAATAGAAATCTTAAATGATTATGATGGTAAATAATTGCATACATGTTGAAAAATAGAGTTTCTTATATGGAAAACCATACATATGGACAATTAAGGTTAAAGATCATATCATGTAATATTGTTAATGAACAAGATTGAATCTTAGTAAAGACATGTGGTAGATTGGATGATCATGGTAATACTTAATGTGAATTAGGGTTTTGATTCATAACCCTAATGGTAACTAGATACCACAAAAACCTAAACCCTAGATTAGGGGCAAGTAAGGTTTTATCTAAGTAAGGTGATTGTGAAAATATAGGATTTATAAACATGTAGATTAAATTTAATTGTTTGGATTTCTTTTTGATTGGATAATATGCTTAAAGTTTATATACTACATGTTAGTCATGGCTCACCATCAAGGTATGTGGCTATGATTATGATTACATGTATTGAATTCTGACGTTTCCGAGGTTTCTTGAAGATGGAATGAATGACATTTGTTGGATGTTAATTTACTTCATGCAAATTATAAATCCACTATGAGTATCACATAAAGTAAATATTGATATTCTGAACCCTATGTTCCACTGATCAAAGGATAGTGCACATAAGTCCAATGAGGGATAGTGGTTACACCTAAGATTGTAGACCAAGTATGGGTTATAATATAAAAGAAAATATAAGTTCTTATGTGCAAGTAAATGATGATTGAATATATGTATTTGTGATTATTGGATGAACCCATGTACATGTATAAAAATATATTGACCTCATTTTATTTGTCAGAATTTTAGGTACATACTAATTATGAGGATATCCACATGTGATAAACTAGATGGAAATTACCTAAAATCATTAAAGATAAGTTAAAGGAGGATTAGATAGCTAGTTACTTCTCAACATGTATTAGTTTTATGAGGAATATCATTGTACAATTTATAAATAATATTTGGAATAAATGAAATTATTTGTTGTCATTTATTATTTGCTAAGTATAGATCCTTGAGAATATAGGTGATGGCTCTCAACTTGAAGGTCTTTCCTTAATTGGGGGACGCTGATAGTGAGGTCATTACAAAAACTCTATAGAGGTATAATTGGAATTTTATTTTATTTAACTTCCTCTAGACCTGACATAACGTTTAGTATTACCTTGTTTGATCACTTTCAATCAAGTCCTAGGAAATCACATCTTATAGAGGTTAAGAGGATTTTAAGGTATCTAGCTAAAACCCCAAATTTTGGACTATGGTATCCTAAGTCAAGGGACTTTACTCTTACTTCTTATATTGATGTGGATTAGACAGGATGATTGATTGATAGAAAGTGTTAAAGTGGCAATTGCTTCTTCCTAGGACCTTACCTAGTTGCTTGGTTCTCTAAGAAATAAATCATTGTGGCTCTTTCAACTACCAAGGCTTAATACATTGCAGCTGGGAGTAGTTGTGCCCAAGTCCTATGGATGAAGCAAATGCTCCAAGACTTCAACATTTATTTTGATGCTTCTCCTATCTACTATGAGAATATTAGTGCAATTAACTTGTCATATAATCCTATATTTCAGAGTAGGGCTAAACATATAGAGGTCCATCATCACTTTCTTTGTGACCACGTTGTCAAAAAGGATATTTATATCATACATGTGGATATAAAGAATCAGCTTGCAGACATTTTCACTAAACCTCTGGCTAGAGAGCAATTTACTTTCATTAGAACTAAACTTCTTATTACTGATCTTGGTGATATTGACATGCCTTCTAGCTAGTTGTTATCTTGTCTATATGTTTCTTACTTAGAATTGATCATCTCTTGCTTGATATGCGTTATAATTATCTTATTTCTTGTCTTATTTTGCTCATCTTGGGTATTTTTTGCAAACACTTATTTTATTACAAAATAGCACCCAATGATGAGTGAAATTTGCCTTAATATGTCTAAAATATATGATAGGCTAAAGAAATAAAATTTCTTAGCTTCCTAGAGGCTAGAATCTAAGATTTCATGTTTTTGGACATGGTACATGTCGGTCGATTTGCCAACTCAACCGATCCCAGGATGAGGTCAAGGGTTTTTCTCTTGATCAGCCGAGTTTCCCCAGGACAAACTCGACTGATTGTCGGGTTGGACCAAACCTAAAATAGGTTTTGGTCAACATTTCTCCCTCTCAACAAGAGAAAAGTCAACTGATTCATGTGCTCCAGCCCCTCTTGACCTCAACCCTAGGTGTGACCATCCTCTCCCTTGCCTAACCTAGTCTTTCTCGCCTCTTCCCACATCCATCTTGGTGGTTAGACAACCTGTTTGTGCGGTTCTCTTTCGTTTAGGTTGTTGTCTGCTTCTCCAATCCATTAACATGGCATCCAACTAAAAAAAAAGATTTACCCCAGGTGGTGTACTGTAAGGATCCTGACCTTCGTTTAGGGTTTACCCTATTTGCTTTGCTTAACCTTGGTGCTTTGTTGCTTGCTAATCACCTTTGGTGGTGATTAGGGTTTGTTTGAGCTTTGTCGAGAGTTGGAGGGGCTACTTGCAAATAACCCAAGTCTGGGGTTTTGTTGGCAAGTTTGCCACCTTGTGAGGTGTTCCTCTCTCTCCTTGCTTCCTCTAGTGTAGAGAGAAAGGCTTGGGCTCGTTGCTTGGTGTTCTTTTGGGCCTGGTTGAGCTTGTTGGGCCTTGCTGAGTGTTGCCTTTGCTTCTTTGTGCCCTGTGTCGGGCAAGAGCAAGTTGTTTCGGCCTGAGATTGTGACGCCCAGGGTTTGTGTCGCCCTGGTGGTGTATCGCCCATGGTGCTGGTGGTGTGTCGCCCTAGAGCCTTTGACCAAGTTTGAGCTCGTTTGTGTCACCACAAGTGGACACTTGGTGCATGATGCTTGCATGTGGCAACAACCTTGGACATGTGTTTAGGGCTTGCTAGAGTAGTGGCTCGTTCACTAGGACAAGTGTCCCTAGGTGGGCGACACCTTGCCATATCTTACCTTGTTTTCTCCTCCCTTTCCTTCTATATAGGCGGTTCCTTTCCTTTGCTAAGAGTTCCTTTGGTTCTTTGGTTCCTTCTCCACCTTGGTGCATGATACCCTTCTCCTTGGCAGCTTGGTGGACGATACCCCTTGGAGGAACGAGCTTGGTGGCCGATATCTTTGAAGTCTTCTTCTTCCTTGGAGCTTGGTGGTGCTAGGAGCTTGGAGCTTGCTTAAGGCGGGTTGCATAACTCCTAACCCTAACTATTCTACCTCCTTTCATGTTCTTATACGTTGCTAGCTTTGTTTTCTTGCTTAGTCCTCATGTTGGCGGAACCTATGACCTAGGGTTTCTTGGTGAGCAATACCCTCTTCTCTCCTAGGTCTTGAGGAGTGAGTTTGAGTTCTAGAACCATGAGAAACACCCCTCTCTCGTTCAAGTTGAGAGGTGAGCTTGTGGTCTAGTAGCTTGAGAAACACCCTCCTCTCACCTTGGACTTGAAGAGTGAGCTTTGTGGTGGATGTGAACTTGTTTATAGTTGCTCCTTGTCTTGCCCGATATAGTGATGTTGGTGGTGTTGCTCGATATAGTGATGTTGGTGGTGTTGCCCGATATCTTTTCTTAACGTAACCCTTTGGACGATAGGCTCTGCTGGTAGTGAACGACATGCCTATCTTTGTGATGGGTGTCACACCATCACTTTGCCCTGTGACGGCCGTTAGGCCATGGTATAGTTGGTTGGACGATAGGTCCCTTGGTGGAAGTTGGGTTACACACCTGATCTAGATGATGCTGGTTCTCATTGCACTCTTGAGATCAGCATAGTTAGTAGACCTGTGATGGGAGTCATGATAGCCTGGTGTGTCACCCGATACATGCCCTGTGACGGGCGTTGCACGACACCGCCGTTACCCGATAGGCAAGGTGCATGGCAGCCTAGAACGCAGCATTGCCAGTCTGACACAGCGTTATGGGCTTGGCCGATAGGTCCTAGTGAGACATTCGTTATGTGATAAGCGTTATCAGTTGGGCGATAGCTGAGGGCCTGCTACCCGACACAACCTTTAGTGAGGGTTCTTGGTGCTTCTAGTGAGGGTTCTGCCCACATACACATGTCGTTTTACTCAATGGTAATTATTATGGTAACGATTGCTTATGTAACTCCATATCTTTATACATGAACATGATCATCAGGATTAATTGTAGTAAGTTGATGATAAACATATAGTATGGTTTGCTTAATGATGTGTCTTATGCACATGATCATCAGTTGATGTATGATTGACATAGAGTCTTTAATGTCACTCTATATTGATAGCATGGTCTTCTGTTAAGCCTATGATTATTGTATATACTAACCATGCAGGTGATGCATAGCCAATAAAAAGGGGCTATGAGGTATATGTACAGGTTGAGTAACTCTGTTGTGATTGTTACTCTTAATGTTGAAATAATCTGTATGATGTACATGACTAAGTACTGGGGATTTCTATCCCATGATGATGAGGTAAGCCTTGAGAGGCAGTGGCACTATGTGATTAGGGATTGAGGTCCCATGGTATGTGATGATCCTTGAGATGGATCTGGATGATTGGCAAGAGGCCAAGTGATAACATGTGATATTGGATCCTTGAGATGGATTAGGTTGATGTGATTATAATAAAAGCATAATGTTGAGCTTATGTTGTTTATTTCCTATTATAGTTTGCATGTTATACAACTTGGTTGAATCTTGCAATCCATATAAAAGATACTAATTAATCATAGTGGAATATATCATGTAGTTGCCCTGGCCATAGATCCATCATCGTCAGGAGCTGGTGATGGTGAAACGGATTAACCCGGAGCGCATATTGTTGAATATGTGAGGTTTCTCCTAGCCTAAAGTGAGGAGGTAAGAGTGCAACTTCTGTTGTAGACTCCAGGGTGCGGATTCAGGCTCGTATCCCAAGTATGTGAAGAGCATGGTGAACAGGCCCATGGCTCAGGATATGTGACATGAGGAGCATGAATGCGTTCATGGCTCAGAGCACGGTGAACAGGCGCGAGGCTCAGTTTCACTAGCGCCGATACCTATACTGAGGCGGGCTAGGCAGGGGGTAGCCTGACCATGTGGCTAAGACCACTTTAGCATGAGACTGCGGTCCTACTTGTGTTGTACTCGTGCATTGACCACTAGGTGGGAGGTCGTGGAGTCTGACTCTTCCATGTGACCTTGTATGGCACCGGCTCCGGGTTTCACAGTCGTCGGTTGGATTTGAACGGTATGGTTCACTTCCTCAGGGCGTAATAATACGTAATCCAACCGTATAGTATTTATTTCTTAAGGCAAAACACAGAACATTGGTTGAGGCCTTGCTTGTATATTTAATCCTGTTATACCTTGCAGTTACTTATATGTTCCTCATGTTATGTAGAAACATATCATATCTTGTTAACCCTGTTCCATAAAGAACTAGTGGTTATATGCCTTTTGTACATCTGGTAAGCTTGTCAGTATGAATAGCTTTGCTACATAGACTGTTATTATTCTGCGTTTTACTGTTTATCTACTGTTGTCACTTTATCCTTCTGGTTTTATAGTTTCAGAGGGGAGTTATGTTTCTCGCTGGGACAATGTTCGATTGTCTCACTCCGCTGGTTTTCAGGTGTTCGTGCTAGACGTGGTGGTGGTCGCGGAGTTGTGGCCGAGCAGCAAGAAGAGCAGTAGAAGGCAAGTGATGGATATGCTGCTGTTTTGGTGTTTTGTAGTAGAGTCTAGAGTCATCCCTGTACTCTCAGATCCTTGGAGGTGTTTGGCGATGTTTCACGATTATAACCGTTGATGCTTTGTATATCCTGCTGTTGGCTGGATGTGGGCCTTTATGTATAATTGATAGGTGATGAACTCATGTGATGATAGGACAGCTGTTCCTCTAAGCTGTGGACAAGTTTCAAGTCTCGTATATGTTTATATAACATGTTTTCTTGCATGATGAGGACCTATAATGTAATGATTTCACAGTTTATCTATTTTCCGCAATTGGTTTTAATTAACCCGTGTTTCGGTAACCTGTGGTTACAGTGATTTCCGCACGTTTTCGCGTAACACCTCGCTATCTGTGTGATAGTGGGATGTGTTGCCACAATTTTAGTATCAGAGCTTTAGGTTCGCTGAGTCTACAGGGATTTAGGACTAGGTCGTCTGTTCTTGTGTGTTGTCCAGATTTTCTTACAATCGTCTTCTGCCCTCAGCGGAAGAAAAGTCAAGATGTCTGGAAATCATGAAGAACCCTTAGCTGAGTACAGCGATGCTGCTTCAGCTAAAGGACAAGCACATGGAGATCGGGTGCCTGAGGTCCCCCAACCTAACCCAGCCATTCCGGAACATCCTGCCTATCAACAGATTATGGGGCAGATGATGGCTATGATGAACCTCATGGTTGAGCGATTGCCAGTGCCTCCTCTGAGAGCACAGGCTCCCCATGGTGAAACATCGGCTATTGGGAAGACCTTTGAGAAGCTTCGCCGAGTCGGAGCTTCGGATTATGTTGGAATGACTGATCCAGCGGATGCAGATCTGTGGCTGACAAGTCTTGAGAAGGCTTTCTGGATCCTCGACATCCCCGAAGCAGCCAAAGTAAAGCACGATGTCTACCTTCTGAAAGGTAGTGTTGGTCAGTGGTGGACCATCAAGGAGGAGAAGCGACCTGGTGAGGTGATCTGTTGGGAAGTTTTCCAGCGCGAGTTCGTCAGTAGATACTTTCCGAAGACGTATCTGGATGAGAAGATCAGTCAGTTTGAGCATTTATGACAAGGAGCGATGAATATCACAGAGTATGAGGCTAAGTTCATGGATCTGTTGAGGTTTTGTCCTCATATGGAAGCAACAAATGAGGAGTGTATTATACGTTTCGAGAAAGGCTTGAGTTCTGAGTTGTCAACACCTATCTCTGTGTTGGAGAATAGAGAATGATTTGCTACGTTTGTGGAATCTGTCCGGAGGATTGAACGGTCAGTAAGGGAGAAAAGAGAGTCCATGCCTCACAAAAGACCTGCTCAGTTTTAGGGACAAAGGTTTGGTGGCTTCAAGAAGCCCAGGTTTTCATCACCGTCAGTGATGACAAGTTTTGGTGTACCTTCGCAGTGGTCTCCGAGTAAGGGAAGAGGTTATGTTTCTTCACCATCTAAGGCACATAGCACAACATCAGTGGCAGTGACAGGGCCATCTAGGCCACGGTTCGATGATAGAGTATGCCATATGTGTGGACAGATTGGGCATTTTAGGAACAATTACCCGAATAGAGATGATGAAGTGACACAGCAGCCAAGGCAGAATCAACAAGGATCAAATAGACAACATCCTAGTGGTAGCAGAGGTCGAGGACGCGGTCAAGCGTCGCAAGATGGATCGTCTGCTCAAGGAAGTAGAGGGCGTGGACAGCAAGCAACGACTCGATTCTATGTTATGAGTCAGCCGGAGGTGATAGTCAACCCACAAGTGGTGACAGGTCAGATGGAGTTATTTCATTCTGATATGTCTTCTTTCTTTATATCTGTTCTGGTTGACCCGGGTGCTACGCACTCTTTTATCGCCTATAGTATGCTTGAAAAATGTCGTTTACCTGTTAGTTGTAAGAAGGATAGCTTGTTGTTAGAAACCCCTCTTGATGGTTCTTCAATGCTTTTAGAGGAGTCTCCCTCTTGTGTCTTGTCTTTCGTGGGACACAGCATTCAAGTGGATCTTATACCACTTGATATGCATGGTTTCGATGTTATCCTTGGGATGGATACCCTAGAGAAGTATAAGGTTGTTCTGGACTACGGTTCGAAGCAGGATGTGTTTGATGATGCAGGAGAGAAGTGGATCTTCCAGGGAGATAGGAAGATTCTTCCGACGTGTCTGATATCAGCTATGGTGGCAGATAAGTTGTTGCGACAAGTATGTGAGGCATTCTTAGCTCACATGGTGGATACCGTTGTGGCTACCAAGGCGAAAGGCCCTAGTCTTGAAGAGGTGTCAGTTGTCTGATAGTTTTCCGACATGTTTCCTGATGAGTTCCCTAGTGTTCCTCCACCCCGAGAGATTGACTTCGAGATCAATCTGGTTCCAGGAACGCAGCCAGTTGCACAGACACCGTATAGGATGGCTCCAGTAGAGATGGCAGAACTTAAGAAACAATTGCAAGAGTTGTTGGAGAAAGGTTTCATCCGACCAAGTACGTCGCCTTGGGGTGCTCCAGTGTTTTTTGTCAAGAAGAAGGATGGATCGATGCGGCTATGTATAGATTACCAGCATTTGAACAAAGACACGATCAAGAACAAGTACCCGTTGCCGAGGATAGATGATCTATTCAATCAGTTGTGTGGTGCTACAGTGTTTTCAAAGATCGATCTATGGTCCGGTTATAATCAGTTGAGGATTAAGGCGGAGGACATACCAAAGTCAGCTTTTAGGACGAGGTATGGTCACTTCGAGTTCGTGGTTATGTCGTTTGGACTAACCAATGCACCTGCTTCTTTCATGGATCTGATGAATAGAGTGTTCCGACCGTTTTTAGATCAGTCTGTTGTAGTCTTTATAGATGACATCTTGATCTACAGTTGAGACGGGCAAGAACATGAGAAACATCTTCGTCAAGCGTTGACTCTTCTTCGCCAACACCAGTTGTATGCTAAGTTCAGTAAGTGTGAGTTCTGGTTGGAAGAAGTGACTTTCTTGGGTCATGTGATATCTGCTGAAGGAGTCAGAGTAGATCCAAAGAAGGTGGAGTCCGTCGCAGATTGGGAGCAACCAAAGACACCAACAGAAGTTCATAGTTTCCTTGGTCTAGTAGGTTACTACCGGAGGTTTATCAAGGACTTTAGTGTGATCGCGTTACCATTGATGAAGTTGACCAGAAAGGATGTACGTTTTATCTGGGACGATCGATGTCAGCAAGCTTTCCAAAATTTGAAGGAGAAGTTGACCAGTACTCCAGTGTTAATCCTGCCAGAGCCTAGGAAGGGCTATGTTGTTTTCTGTGATGCTTCCAAGAAAGGTTTAGGTTGTGTGCTGATGTAGGAAGATCATGTGGTTTCTTTTGCTTCGCGACAGCTTAAGAAACATGAGAAGAACTATCCGACTCATGACTTGGAGTTGGCAGCAGTGGTTCATGCATTAAAGATTTGGAGACACTATCTTTATGGGGAAGTGTGTCAGATCTTTATGGATCATAAGAATCTGAAGTACATCTTTTCGCAGCATGAGTTGAACATGCGACAACGTCGATGGATGGAGTTGATCAACGATTACAACTGCACTATCGAGTATCATCCTGGTAAGGCAAATGTGGTAGCTGATGCACTTAGCAGAAAGTCTTCTTTTCTTTCTTCAAAGAAGGCACAGTTGATTTCTATGGTATGCCATAGGCGAGATATGTTTGTTTCTCTACGGCAGATGAATGTGCAGATGGAAGTTTCTTTGTTAGCTAGACTTCTGGAACAGATGCAAGTCAAGCCTACGCTGAGACAGCAAATCAAAGATGCACAGCAAACAAATGATGCGGTATAGTTGATCAGATCAGAGTTCGGCAGCAAAAAGCGTGATGGGTTCCATGAGTCCGAGGATGGGCTAGTTTGCTATCGTGATAGGATGGTGGTTCCAGATGCTGATGATCTGAGGAAGTTAGTGCTCGAGGAAGCACACACGTCGATGTATGCTATGCATCCAGGTGTCACCAAGATGTATCATAGTCTGAAGGACTTGTATTGGTGGCCCAGTTTGAAGAGAGATGTAGCTGAGTTCGTGGTTAGATGTGTGGTTTGTCAGCAAGTGAAGGCTGAACATTAGAAGCCGGCAGGTACATTGCAACCTTTGCTGATACCGCAGTGGAAGTGGGATCATATAACCATGGATTTCGTAGCTGGTCTACCCAGGACAACTAGGAATCATGATTCCATTTGGGTAGTAGTGGACAGATTGACGAAGTCTACCCATTTCCTGCCAGTGAAGATGACGTATACAGCTGAGAAGCTTGCTCTAGTATATGTAGATGAGATAGTGCGTTTGCATGGTGTGCCAGTAATGACAGTTTCTGATAGACGTCCGTAGTTTACGAGTCATTTCTAGGAACAGCTGCACAAAGCATTGGGAACACAGTTGAGGTTCAGTACCGCCTTTCACCCACAGACAGATGGACAGTCTGAGAGGACTATTCAGAATTTAGAAGATCTCCTTCGAGCTTGTGTTTTGCAGTTTTTAGGCAACTGGGATGTACATCTTAGTTTGATAGAGTTCTCCTACAACAACAGTTATCAGCGGAGCATTGATATGGCTCCTTATGAGGCTTTGTATGGAAGGAAGTGCAGATCTCCTTTGTGTTGGTATGAGTCTGGTGAATATCAGCTTTTGGGTCCTGAGTTAGTACATCAGACATCAGAAAATATCAAGACAATACAACAATAGTTGAAAGTGGCACAGGACAGGCAGAAGTCTTACGCAAACAATCGTCGACGACCTTTAGAGTTCCAGGTAGGAGACAAAGTGTATCTTAAAGTCTCATCGTGGAAAGGTGTGCTAAGGTTTGGCCGGAAGGGTAAGCTAGCACCCAGATATATGGGGCCTTACCCATTTATAGCACATGTTGGCAAAGTAGCTTACGAGTTAGAGTTGCCTCCAGAGTTGCACAGGTTACATCCAGTGTTCCATGTCATTATGCTGAAGAAAAGTCATCCGGATACAGGAACAGTGATACAGCCAGTGGAAGTTGAGCTTGATTGAGATGTGACCTACGAGGAAGGTCCTGTGGTGATCCTTGATAGAAGAGTTAAGAAGCTGAAGAGGAAGGATCTGGTTCTTGTGAAGGTTCTTTGGCATCATCGTGGCGTTGAGGAAGCCACGTGGGAGCTGGAGGAAGAGATGAGGCGGAAGTATCCCACGCTTTTCTCTTCGGATTTCGGGGACGAAATCCCTTAAAGGGGGGTTAGCTTGTAAGGACCCTAACCTTAATTTAGGGTTTACCCTGTTTGCTTTGCTTAACCTTGGTGCTTTGTTGCTTGCTAATCACCTTTGGTGGTGATCAGGGTTTGTTTGAGCTTTGTCGAGAGTTGGAGGGGCTACTTGCAAATAACCCAAGTCTGGGGTTTTGTTGGCAAGTTTGCCACCTTGTGAGGTGTTCCTCTCTCTCCTTTATTCCTCTAGTGTAGAGAGGAAGGCTTGGGCTCATTGCTTGGTGTTCTTTTAGGCCTGGTTGAGCTTGTTGGGCCTTGCTGAGTGTTGCATTTGCTTCTTTGTGCCCTGTGTCGGGCAAGAGCAAGATGTGTCAGCCTGAGTTTGTGATGCCCAGGGTTTGTGTCGCCCTGGTGGTGTATCGCCCATGGTGCTGGTGGTGTGTCACCCTAGAGCCTTTGACCAAGTTTGACCTCATTTGTGTCACCACTAGTGGACACTTGGTGCATGATGCTTGCATGTGCCAACGACCTTGGACATGTGTTTAGGGCTTGCTAGAGTAGTGGCTTGTGCATTAGGACAAGTGTCCCTAGGTGGGCGACACCTTGCCATATCTTACCTTGTTTTCTCCTCCCTTTCCTTCCATATAGGCGGTTCCTTTCCTTTGCTAAGAGTTCCTTTGGTTCCTTCTCCACCTTGGTGCACGATACCCTTCTCCTTGGCAGCTTGGTGGACGATACCCCTTGGAGGAGCGAGCTTGGTGGCCGATATCTTTGAAGTCTTCTTCTTCCTTGGAGCTTGGTGGTGCTAGGAGCTTGGAGCTTGCTTAAGGTGGGTTTTATAACTCCTAACACTAACTATTCTACCTCCTTTCATGTTCTTATATGTTGCAAGCTTTGTTTTCTTGCTTAGTCCTCATGTTGGCCAAACCTATGACCTAGGGTTTCTTGGTGAGCAATACCCTCTTCTCTCCTAGGTCTTGAGGAGTGAGTTTGAGTTCTAGAACCATGAGCAACACCCCTCTCTTGTTTAAGTTGAGAGGTGAGCTTGTGGTCTAGTAGCTTGAGCAACACCCTCCTCTCACCTTGGACTTGAAGAGTGAGCTTTGTGGTGGATGTGAACTTGTTTGTAGTTGCTCCTTGTCTTGCCCGATATACTGCTGTTGGTGGTGTTGCCCGATATAGTGCTGTTGGTGGTGTTGCCCGATATCTTTTCTTGACCTAACCCCTTGGACTATAGGCTCTGCTGGTAGTGAACGACACCCCTGTCTTTGTGATGGGCGTCAGACCATCACTTTTCCCTGTGACGGCTGTTAGGCCATGGTATAGTTGGCTGGACGATAGGTCCCTTGGTGGAAGTTGGGTTATACACCTGATCTAGATACTGCTGGTTGTCGTTGCACTCTTGAGATCAGCATAGTTAGTAGACCTGTGACGGGCATCATGATAGCCTGGTGTGTCGCCCGATACATGCCCTGTGACGGGTGTTGCACGACACCGTTGTTACCCGATAGGAAAGGTGCATGGCAGCCTAGAACACAGCGTTGCCAGTCTGACACAGAATTATGGGCTTGGCCGATAGGTCCTAGTGAGACAGTCGTTAAGTGATGAGCGTTATCATTTGGGCGATAGGTGAGGGCCTACTGCCTGACACAACCTTTAGTGAGGGTTCTTGGTGCTTCTAGTGAGGGTTCTGCCCACATACACATGTCGTTTTACTCAATGGTAATTATTATGGTAACGATTGCTTATGTAACTCCATATCTTTATACATGAACATGATCATCTGGATTAATTGCAGTAAGTTGATGATAAACATATAGTATGGTTTGCTTAATGATGTGTCTTATGCACATGATCATCAGTTGATGTATGATTGACATAGAGTCTTTAACGTCACTCTATATTGATAGCATGGTCTTCTGTTAAGCCTATGATTATTGTATATACTAACCATGCAGGTGATGCATAGCCAATAAAAAGGGGCTATGAGGTATATGTACAGGTTGAGTAACTCTGTTGTGATTGTTACTCTTAATGTTGAAATAATATGTATGATGTACATGACTAAGTACTGGGGATTTCTATCCCATGATGATGAGGTAAGCCTGGAGAGGCAATGGCACTATGTGATGAGGGATTGAGGTCCCATGGTATGTGATGATCCTTGAGATGGATCTGGATGATTGGCAAGAGGCCAAGTGATAACATATGATATTGGATCCTTGAGATGGATCAGGTTGATGTTATTACAATAAAAGCATAATGTTGAGCTTATGTTGTTTATTTCCTGTTATAGTTTGCATGTTATACAACTTGGTTGAATCTTGCAATCCATATAAAAGATACTAATTAATCACAGTGGAATATATCATGTAGTTGCCCTGGCCATAGATCCATCATCGTCAGGAGCTGGTGATGGTGAAACAGGTTCTCCTACGGGTCAACCCGGAGCGCATATTGTTGAATATGCGAGGTTTCTCCTAGCCTAAAGTGAGGAGGTAAGAGTGCAACTTCAGTTGTAGACTCTAGGGTGCGGATTCAGGCCCGTAGCCCAAGTATGTGAAGAGCATGGTGAACAGGCCCATGGCTCAGGATATGTGACATGAGGAGCATGAATGCGTTCATGGCTCAGAGCACGGTGAACAGGCCCGTGGCTCAGTTTCACTAGCGCCGATACCTGTACCGAGGCGGGCTAGGCAGAGGGTAGCCTGACCCTGTGGCTAAGACCACTTCAGCATGAGACTGCGGTTCTTCTTGTGTTGTACTCGTGCACTGACCACGAGGTGGGAGGTCGTGGAGTCTGGCTCTTCCATGTGACCTTGTATGGCACTGGCTCCGAGTTTTGCAGCCGTCGGTTGGATTTGAACGGTACGGTTCACTTCCTCAGGGTGTAATAATACGTAATCCAGCCGTATAGTATTTATTTCTTAAGGCAAAACATGAAACATTGGTTGAGGCCTTACTTGTATATTTAATCCTGTTATACCTTGCAGTTACTTATATGTTACTCATGTTATGTAGCAACATATCTTATCTTGTTAACCCTGTTCCATAAAGAACTAGTGGTTATATGCCTTCTGTACATCTGGTAAGCTTGTCGGTATGAATAGCCTTGCTATATAGACTATTATTATTCTGCGTTTTACTATTTATCTACTGTTGTCGCTTTATCCTTCTGGTTTTATAGTTTCGGTGGGGAGTTATGTTTCTTATTGGGATAATGTTCAATTGTCTCACTCCGCTGGTTTTCAGGTGTTCGTGCTAGACGTGGTGGTGGTCGCGGAGTTGTGGCCGAGCAGCAAGAAGAGCAGTAGAAGGCAAGCGATGGATATGCTGTTGTTTTGGCATTTTGTAGTAGAGTCTAGAGTCATCCCTGTACTCTCAGATCCTTGGAGGTGTTTGACGATGTTTCACGATTATAACCGTTGATGCTTTGTATATCCTGCTGTTGGCCGGATGTGGGCCTTTATGTATAATTGACAGGTGATGAACTCATGTGATGACAGGACAACTGTTCCTCTAAGATGTGGACACGTATCAAGGCTCGTATATGTTTATATAACATGTTTTCTTGCAGGATGAGGACCTATAATGTAATTATTTCATAGTTTATCTATTTTCCGCAATCGGTTTTAATTAACTCGTGTTTCGGTAACATGTGGTTACAGTGATTTCCACACATTTTCGCGTAACACCTCTCTATCTGTGTGATAGTGGGATGTGTTTCCACATGTACCCTCATCCTCATCCAACCCTCACTTGATCTCTTTTGGTGACACCTCCTTTGTCTCTTCTGAAGCTCTTAATTGCTACAAGGAGATCCTTCCTAGGAACCCCTTTCCTTTTAGATCCTTGTTTGAGCCTCCTCTAAAAAATAAGGATGTTATCAGTGAGATTTCCAAACTTTTCTATACCCATCGTCTAGGAGCCTTGGGCATAGAACGTTGGTGATTTCATAATTCCCTTACAAGCACCAAGGCAGTCCATGAATTCTATGCCAACCTTTCATGGAACTATGACACTTTAGTGCCACCACCAGAGAGCCAGTTCATCCTCACTTCCATGATTTCTAGATTCAAATACAAAATCTCGGAAGATTCCTTGAACATCTTTTTCAATGGAATAGAGGTCACTGACTCATGGAGAAAGGATTATCCTAACTATTTTGACATTTAGGACCCCGAATCTTTCTACAAGAACTTCAACCTCACTCTTCCTAACATCCACAAGTTCTTGAAGAACCTCAGGTACCCTATAAGAGGAAGTCGACCTTGCCGTTCTCTTCCCTCAATATCGAAAACAAGATGCTTGCATTAGTTGTTAATTGTAATGTCCACCAGAAGAAAAATCAAACAGACATTGAGGAAAACACTTCTATAATATTTTATTGTTTGTTGAAGAACATTGGAGTGAAATGGTCCCCATATATCCTACATCACATGACCTGCTTTGACTCTGAGAATAACACACATGGTACCCACCCACCCTACCCATCCTTGATTTGTGGTTTGTTCACATTTGCTACCCAAAAATCTCTTTTCCATGATTTCAATTACAAACCTAGCCGAAAAAGAGTTTGCATTAGTGAAATCATGATTGAAAAGACCTTCCTACATATCTCTTCCACCACACCTGGAGCCTCTACCTCTGCCTCAGCCTCCACCACCATCCTAACCTTCCCATGCCTCGTTCAATGTATCAAATGAAACCCTTATGGTATATATGATGCATCAGTAGGCGTAAAACCTTTTTGGTTTAGAATCATCTACACCAAGACCTCTTCCAGATCATGTCCACCATGAATCTATCCTATAGCCACCCTTACCCCTCCTACCAGCCCTACCTAGGTGGTGGTTATGGTTCCTATGCATATAGTCACTTGTACATGACCTCGCCACCTGCTTCTTCCGTTGCCACATCTACTTCTTGTGGACCTGCCCCTATCCCTATCCCAAGAGTGCTTCCTCTACCTGCTGGCCCTCTTGCTACCCTTCTTGCCAAAATTAGCACTTCTGCTCCCTCTTTCCCTCAGGAACAAGAGTTATACACTCTTAGCATGACTTGGGATGAGCACAATGCCCTATGACCCGGTCGCGCTTTCAGTCCTTCTGCCGATGAGGAGATGCCTGACTAGGATGATGAGGAAGTTGTTGATGATGAGGAGGCCACTGAGGATGATGGCTTTGATGCTAGTTCTGACGGCTTTGTTGGTGCTTCTGGTGATGAACGTGGTGCTTCTATCTCTACTGCACCTTCAGATGAAGATGAGGACTACGAACCCGAGGCTTAAGATGATGATGCAGATGATGATGTTTTTGATATAGATAGCTTAGATATAGCTTAGACGTCTTAGTTTCTTAGTCTCTAGATGTTGATCATACATATCTTTTTAGATTGTTATATATTAAAACATTTGGGCATTATATTTGAGATGTACTATTTTATCATCCCGCTATTTTATCATTAGATTTATGGCTCTTGTAGTGAGGACATGTTTAGTGTTGCAATCTTAATCATATTAGCCCTAACTCTTTGTTTGACTTATATCTAATGAGTTTGTGGTATGTTATTCCATATTTTGATTATGGCACTAGATTTCTTGTTTCTCTTTACCTCATCTCTATTGGATGTGTGCTATATATGGTTGATTGCTTTAACTTGTGTTTTTAGAGAAGACATGTTTTTAGCTCTTTTACCTCCTTGCCTTTTTGAGATGACAAAGGGGGAGAAGTTCTCTCAACCATATTGCTTTAACCCTTATATGATCCCTTTCTTATCTATTAACTGTTTATCATGTGACTTGCTAGAGGACCATATAGTATGTATATGTTCTATGGGTATTTTTGGATAGACTAACCATGCATGTTTAGATAAGCATGAATTGAGGAGGAGCAATTCACATTGTTCAATCATGTATTCCCTTGAAATTCACCAGGTAAAAGGTTCAACTTTCACATCCTATCTCAAAGGTAAAAGTTTGATTTCCATATCCTTTTCAATATGTTGAGGAATGGTTTGTCATTGTCAAAATATGGACAAAGTTCAACACTTAGGTCAACAAGATGACTTTGTTCTCAAATTGTTGATTGTTTTGCATGGTATAGACAACCTGGTTTTTGTTAGTGATGTGTGATATCTCCTCGATGTTCATAGAGATCCCGAGATAGTCATCCTAGTCATCGTTGATGACCTTATGCACAAAGTAAGGCAATGCCATAGAATGATTTCCTTAATTGTATCTGAATAATCTTTAGTGATGACCATGATATAAGGAAAGTATGGGTGGGGACCCTTATTCTCAAGGTAGAGGTCCCACTAGTATAGTACCCTACGTCAACATTATTCTTCTAGTCGAATATGTTGGGATTCATGACTCAGATCTCATGTCATCATTAGGTTGTTAAGCTTACCTATTTGGGTTGAGTCCCTTTTATTGAGCCACAATGATGTGGGCTTCCAATACGACATCCACCTATTGAACTGAGGTCATGTGTAGGATGGGAATAGAACCCTAGACCCAACACTTTCTATCTAGGAAGGATCTAGATAAACTTTGTGTGCCCTTCCCGTTGGGCTCCCAGTACCCTACCTCAATGGATGTTCATCTCTTATAGCCATTGTGCAAACAATGCAGGGTCATAGGGAAGATGAAGAATACTTTTCTGTGGGGGCACCCAACTGAAGTAGGAAATGTGAAGCATCTTGAAGAAAAGCAAGATATCGTCTTCTTTTGTTCATGCAATAGTTCTAGGGTTGTGAGCCTAAACTGTGATCATGGCATGGCCTAACTCCTAATTTAGTTTCTGATGTAGTGATGAGGGAACCATCAAACTTTGATGAATCCATGGCCTCCCCAGGAGGAGGTTGAAGGAGAGACAACTCCATGGTGATGAATGAGACGGTGAACTTCTTTGGTCTGATTTGTATCTCTAGAGTATTTTTCCCCATATAGTAATTGATTACTCCATCTAAGGTGGTTGCTTTCTTTGTCATTGAATGGAGGTCAGACGCATCCTTCCTCAGGCTGATTAGCTTCTTTAGACAACATCAATTGAGGCAGGTGCCATTTTTAAAGAAGTAGGAGGGTTTCTTGAGGACGTTGTTATTAAAGTCATTAATCAGGGCTTGTTGTGATTTCTTCCTATTGGAATCTCATCGTCGGAGAATGATATCAAGTGAGGGGTTTTGATTAACTTGATGGTAGTCATAAGAGCCTCTAGTCATACATCTTTGGAAATGTACGCCCCTTTTAGAGTTTTCATGATTAATTGTGTTGGAGAGTTTTGCATCACTTCTACCAATGAAACTTCCCCTTCTGGCACAATAAGGAATTGGATTATGTTCGAGCCTCCAGGATATATATCCTTGCAAATATCAGGCATCGATAGTACCTTCTTGGCATCTATAGATGGGACAGAGACCTTGTTGGCCCCCTCTTATATAGAACTTGTAGGGACTCTTGTGTAAGTAGTTGATAACATCCAATTTTGTGTATTTTTATTGCCTATTTTACCCCCACATCATCAACTTAACAATGCATATTCTGATAAACCCACTTGTTTTGCCATTTTAACCACCCTAATTTCCTTTCCTTATCCTTTTGCATAGAATACCACAAGAGTGGAGCATAGAAGGTTCAATGATCAATGGCCTTGCACCATTAGTGATCACTAAGCCATGGGAGAATACCACAAGAGTGGAGCATAGATGGTTCGAGGATTGATGTCTTTTCACCATCAATGACCACTGATCTAGCATCTTTTGTGATTGTTAGCCCTACATCCTTGGAGCCTGACTAGTCCGTAGCCTCAACATCAGTGACCGCTGAGACCCAACATCATCAGTGACCACTGAGCTCGGAAATATCAGTGACCACCAAACTTGGTTCTCATTGACCACTGAGACTATGCATTCTTAGTGACCAATAAGCACACACTTCATGTGGCTATTGCTCTTACAGCCTTGATGCCCAATGGAATTGCTACTCCACAACCCACACCTATAAATAGCTGACCATCTCAGTCATTGAGGTGGTTGTGACGTGTGGGGGATGATGAAGTGCTACCGCACCGCACTACCACCTTGCCATCAATTCCCATTCTGCTATCGGTCTGAGATCTCTGAAGACAAGAGTATGAAGAATATAGCACACCTCTGCAATCATAAAGAACCTCCAGGCTTCTTCTTTAAGAGAAGCAGTATCCATCTTCGACAACAACACCAGATTCAAATTTGAGGAAGACGTCCATTAGCGTTGACCATCTATGGTTATTGTTGGTGTATCCCCATTCTTCTTCTCTAAAATTGGTCATCCTCCTTCACCCCTTTCATCCATTTTGTCAACCACCTCCATGTATCATTATACTTGTAAATTTGTAATACTACTCACCACCATGAGTGGCTAAACATATAACTTGGGTTAGGAGTGGCCACTAAGCCTCTCCCAACATGTAAACAGTTATATCCATTGAATATATGCTCTCGAAAATGTTTCTCTCCATATTCTTGGTCTTAATGCTTCACATGTATACTTAGCTACAATCTTGTGGTGTTTTATTGTAAGTATCTTAAAAGAGTAGTATTAACCATATATAAGTGTTATTGAGTGACTTGAATGCATGACAATGGCTTAATTCTTAAGCTAATGATCATATGGTTTTATTGTGATTGTCTGTTTGCCATCTTGAGAGAGAGACACAACCTCATATTCTAGATCTATCCTAATCTCAACAGAGGAGGGAATATACATCTATGATGATTTCTTGTAAACTTGATAAGGCTATATAGTGGGTGTGAGTCTTTCATGTTGGTGAGAGACCTTATATGGTGAAACTCAATCCAAGTTTCCCCATCCATATTTTACAATTTACCTTTTGTCTTTCTTGATCTTTTACTTTACTTCTTGGTTTGTTTCCCTTGGTTTACTTTCTTGTTTGTTTGTTGGAATACCATCTTTCTGTAAGGAACACAAAGCTTTATCACACTCTTTGATTGGTGTAAATATGACAAGGCTCTACTTACTTAACACATACCACCCTTTTCTCTGTGAATCGACCCCAAGTTACCATATCATACCCATATCATAATAGTAGGGGCGTGAGTGTCGAGTTATTAATTTAAAAGTCTATTTACTCATGATCCTCTTCTTTTAGACGATTTAGGTTGGTCAACAGTCACCCTCTCTTTTCTCTTGTTCAGGTCAGTGGTACCTTTGTCAAGGTAGAATGCAATCTCCCTTTGCCATGACAGGTAAAGTTGTCGTGTCTGATTTCACAACTATAGGGCAAAGAATTGGCGGGACCAATATCTTTGGGACCCAAACCTTCTACACTTTTTTCTTTAGAATCACCTTCGGTACATTGATTGGTTGTTAATTCTAACATTGGCAAGCTCCTGGTATGATGATAGACTGCACTTGAATCCCATGGCAGGCTCTTGGCAGGCTAGTTACTCTTTTGGCACTTATCAAGATAGTTGATTTTGTTCCTAGAATAAGGCAACAATCCGAGTACTTCTAGACTAGTTCTTGATCACTTTCTCTAGTAGAAGGAAGAGTCTATAAGATTAATCCTCCAGTGATGTGATCATGGCCAATATTTTGAATGAAATATGTATCTACTCTTAGGTGACTGTGTGGACCTCACGAGCATCTAGCAAATCTTGCAAGGCATTCTTGAGTGTAATGTGGAATATGTCTTGTGACCCTTTGCTCTATGGAGGTTGCAAAAGGTGTTAGTTTTGTAAGTATATGGCAAGTGATTCTACATATCCCTTATAGTAGGAAAGTTGAGTAGATGCTTGATATTTGGTAAGATAATACTGAGGGATGCTCCCAAAGGAGTGAATTTCCTCTTTGGTTATGAAGGATCCTCTACTGATGGAGTGGTAGTTGTTGGCATGGCATGAGATGTCAGATTACTCATTGTCAGAGGAGTTCTTATAGTTTTTTGTTGTACTGGTGGATGGAAAGGCGATGGTGTGTACCAATATTAGTTGTTTGTCATCCATGTGTATTGTGGGGGTATGTAATGAGGCTAATAGTTCGGTGGAATCACATGAGCATATTGTTTTTGAGGTCTCTGGGGGCGTGGATATCCTATTCCATTAATGTTTGTGCTAATGATACTTGTATAGTTGGTGGTCTTTGCATACCCACCCCGGGGTGACCAATACATCTTCCATTGTGGTATCTTGTAACGACCCCACCCCTCAGCAACCCCCATTTAAGGAAGGCAAAGAGGCTTGTTCCGTTATCCCAAAACAGGATCAATGGTTTTGCAAATAATAAAAAATAATCAATAAATTCTACCAGAGACTAAGCTTAAATTAAGATAAAAAAGTTACTTTTCACATACCTTTCAAAAGTAGGAGTTTGGAACTTTACCCAACGTAAAGTTCTATCTAACTAAATCCTACAATCTTTATTTAGCTTTATTCTTCAAATGCCACTTTGAATGTCCATCTACTTTCATGTATTCCTAAAATGTCGACAAACAAAACGTCGGTCAGTATAACAAGTTATACTGGTATGTGGAGGAAACAAAACCTTACATATATATTGTAGCAACATAACCACATCAAATATTTGTTACCAATCAAAGTTTACATGTTCATTATAACTTCCCAACCATTATTACCCATCCTATGGTATACCCTCTCTTAGGGTGTAGTCCCTATAATGGCATAGGCTACCTTCTCAATCTTGAGCTTGGTACCTTTTGGGCCACCTCTCTAGGTGTCATGTAGTCTTTCAATCTAGGACATGATCACCTATGACCTTCCCTTCCTGGGCTTGGTCTCTCATTATCGTAAATCATAAATACAGAGGTGGTATGTTGGTTATGGCAAGTCATAAGCAATATATGGTGATAATCATAGTCACTTTATAGATTGTAGGAATTAAAGTCCATCCAAGCATTGAATTTCAAGAAATCAGAAAAACCCCATAAATCACCGTGAAACTAAAGAAAATAGACACAAGCATAACCACATACTTGATTTAAAGTCTCAAATATAAGCCAGATATCCAATCCAATCAAGATGTCCAATCAAGCAAGTCAAGCAACCAATCAAGCAATCTTGATCTTGAAAACATGTATAATGTGTAATTGTTACCATCATATCCCAAACAGCTCCTTATTGACTTGGGAAACCTTTCTAAGGTTTCTAAGTCTCATTAGGATTCATTAGGGTTTCTTAGATCAATTTCTCAACCTTTATCCTTTTTAGGTCAACAAACCGTCAAACAACTTTTCTACTCATAAAAACCCTAATTACTATTATTATCCTAATTAAGGGTTCTTTATTCTGAATTAGGCTTTGGATCATCATATCTCTGTTACAGGCATGCATTTTCAAAAAATAAAATCATTAAAAGTCATAATTACCAAAATTAGGGTTTCTAGGCCCATTAATGCATATTCATGTACATGGAACCCTAAATTTAGTCAATTATGCACAAAGATCATCTTTTTAGTTCTAAATCTTCCTTTTATTAACAAAATGTTATTATTCAAATCAAAATATTCTTAGAACATCATTAAGTCTACTTATCATCAAAACTTAGGGTTTTCATTAATTAATCCATTAAAGATGACAACTTTATACACTTTTTGAATTTCAAGAGAAATCGTGATTCAATTATACTTTATTGGATTCCTTCTATTTTTCTGATCAAAAATCATATATAACTTTTCATCATTGGATCATGCTATAATTAGTTATGATTTTAGCAATAAAAACCTTTTTCTAGCCAATCAGGGATTGCCACATGTATAACCCGACTCATCTGAGTCGCGCTAGTGGGATCGGGCATGAGCCAATTGGCACGTGCCACATTGGCACCCCGGCTCATGAGGAAACTTGCCCATTCAAACAAATGATGGTGTGAAAGGATGAAAAACCCATACCTCTTACACGCGTGCTCGACGGCAAATATGTCTTTCTACAGGCCGTCTTCTTCCTCCTAATGCTCCTCAACTGACAGTCAACTTGTGAGTTCACTTCATTTTATGCTCTCCCTGGGTGCAAGGCGAGACTTCCTTTGACTTTCTCTCATCTCCCTAAACTCAAAGCACCTCGCAATTGCTTTGTGGCTCGACCAAGTCGTCAGGACAATGCTTCTCTTCTCTGGTGAGAAGCAACTCCTGGACATAGGTGAAGGTCGAGATCTTTGTCACAATTAATCTCACGCGCAAACTCACATTCTTTTCCCAACTACAACGACTTGCTCTAGGTCTTCGCAGAGGGTGTTTGGCCCTCTATTTATAGGGAAGGGTCACCTGTGACCCCCCCCCCCCCCCCGATTTGGGGGAATCTCACACATGCCATAACATGTCCCAAAACCTAGTATGGTTGGGATCTGTAGGACCTCCAGGAGCTATTGAACCTATTCCTAGGTTCCCCCATGCTTGGAGTCATGAGGATTTTGGAGAGAGAGATCTCCCAATCCTCCAGATCCAACTCGAGGTAGAAGATGACATCGCAACCATTGAATCTCATCCAACGACTAATGTGTCATGCGTCATCTAAAAAAAATCGTGTTTAAATGTCAATTTAAATAACATGACACATGCTTATCCTTCTCACTTTAGGAATTCTTCAAAAATTCATAACTCCCAAACTAAACCTCCTCTTAAACTCAAATTTTAATTGAAACTCATTAATGGCTTAATCTTCTTGTGTGCCGAGTTTGGAGTCATTATTAGAAAGTGGAAGTGACTTTTCTCCCATGTGCAAGTTATCATTTAATAAGGCATATTTTATTCTTAGTTTCTCTTTCTTACTCTCTTATTTTCCTTTATTTGGATTCCTTTTATCATTAGAAACCATGTGGATTCGAAATCTAATCCATGATGATCAATCATACAACTTTCCAGAGAATTCCACATATTTTTCATCATTATTTTAATTTCTTTTCCTTTTTATGCATTATTTGATTTCTTTCAACTTTTCTTTCCTTTTTATCATATTGGACTCACTAATTTATTAGGATCTGCGAACTCACATATAAAAAGGAAACATTGCAAAAGAAACCCATTTATTCGACATAAATCATACAATTTACATACATGTACATCATATTGGAAAAATTGCATTTCAATCAATATAAACCCAAAATTTGAGTTTGTAACATCCTTCCCCTCTGCCAAGAATTTTTCCCTCAAAATTCCACCAAACAAGCAAACGATTCAATATAAGACTTATCCATGTCCATCTTCAGCTCTCATGTGACTTCATCCTCTCCATGGTGCTTCCAAAGAACCTTTACCATCTCTATCCTTTACTCCTAAGCTCTCTCTCACCTTGGTATATTATACCCTCATAGGTGGCTCAGAGTAAGTTAGCCTCCCTTGGAGTTCAATAGGTTAAATTCTCAGCACATGGCTCAGGTAACTCACATAATGCTCTAGATTGGGCACATGGAACACATCATGCATCAGATTTTCCTGAGGGGGTAAGGCTAAACCAAAGTAGCTTCACCAATCCATTCCAAAATCTCAAATGGGTCCATGTATCGAGGACTCAACTTTCTTCTATTCTTAGCCATAGCTTAGAGCATTCAAATTTCAAACACATGTTCACCCACAGTGAAGTGCAAATTAGTCTGTTTCGCATCAACATGCGACACCTGTCGATCTTGGGGTTTCTTCATCCATTGCTCACTCAAAGCGAATTCATCAGCATACATTGTGGTTTCTCTGACCTCCACAAGGTCCTCTCACCGAAATCATCCTAGTAAAGTAGTGATCGACATGTCCTCCCGTAAAGAGCTTCATACATCCTGATATTGGCTTTGCTAGTTGATATAACAAACAAACTCAGCTAGGGGCAAGTATTGTTCCCATGATCCACCCTAAATGAGCACATATGCTCTCATCAGACCCTCCAAAGTATGGATCATCCTTTCTTAAATATCCATCATTCATGGGGTGATATGTTGTGCCAAACATCAGTCTAGTATCAAGTTCTTCATGCGCCTGCTTCCACAACATGGAAGTGAACTTAAGGCCATGTTCAAGAATATTTGAACTCCGATCACTGTACAGTCGAACTAACTCTCTCATATATAGTTCAACTAGATCTATCACATTGGGAGGGGTCTTCAAGGAAAGGAAACGTGCTGACTTGGTAAGGTGATTTACCTTAACCCATATTGCATTGTGACCTCTCTTGGTCCTTGGGGAGACCCACCATAATGTCCATGGTGATATGCTCCCATTTCCTCTCGGGAAGTCCTCATCATCTGTAGCGATCCATTAGCTCTTTGGTGTTCAACCTTCACCCTCTGGCCACATATGCCTCTATATCCTCCTTCATTCCAGACCACTAAGAGTACAGCTACAAACCCTAACCATCTTGGTAGTACCAGGGTGTGTGATGTACTTAGAATCATGATCTTCTAATGTGACATAATTCCTCAAGAGTGAATCCTCAAAAACCCAAAATCACTCTAGTAGTGGATTCCACCAACTACTCTCCCTGAGAGGTGCATCAAAGGTTTCTCTATCCAACCTTTCATCCCATCAAGCTCTAGGCTAACTGGACAACCACTAACTTGATCAATAGGTATGCTTGTATCTAGATTTTAGCCACTCAGGTCTAGTCTTTCAATGATTCCAGGGTCCACTTAGCAACCTCTTCCAGCCTCTCCATTGGCTAAACTAGACATTTGTACACCTAAACTTTTCTGGCTAAGAGAATTTGTTACCACATTAGCCTCTTTGTGTTCTAGGTGATGGTGAAGACATACTCTTTCATATACTCCACTCATCATCTTTATCTCGGGTTTAGGTCTGTCTGAGTCATGTAAACTTCAAGCTCTTGCATCCATCATCTTAGTTACCAACCCAACATTTAACTCATAGAACCAAGCTTCTCTTAACAAGTCTATCCTCATATGATGATTACCTTAGTTCCTCTACATTTTCAAACTATCTATCCAATATATTTTCAAAAGGGTGTGGTACTTCCTCCATCATAGAAAGGTATCATCTTATATCACTATTATGCTTAGTATGCCATGTGTTTTGTCATGTCTCTCACACCCATAACAAGATGAAATAAGCACTTGTATGTAGTCCAAATACAGATTTCATCACATTCCGGGAGTAGAGATGGTACATCACTCATCACCATTACACTTTCCAATCTAAGTTGAAACATAATTCCCATGACTCCACACCATGAACATCTCAATTCTATGTCTACAATCATGGGAAGACTTTTCCCATCACCTTTGGGTCTTAACATTCCTCTTATGTATAATCCTTAGTCATATCCTCAAGGTCTCTAGGCTACCGTTACTTTTTTAGTTATCTTACCCTTATGCATCTATGGAGTGCCTCTCTCATTTTACCCTTAGGTCCCATGAACTCATGAAGGTGGCCAATCTCCTAACCCACAGTCCTCGAGCAAAGGTAGTTGTTACCTCTTGACCCTATTATCGTGTGCATTCAGGGAACAGACAACTCCTACTTTCATCAGTCTAATACCTACTTGACCTTAGTGACTTAAGATTCAATCATAGCTCGTGGCTCCTTTGTTGATGCTTAATCATATTTCATCCTTGAATCCTCACCTGAATATTTACCATCTCTTTGGACACTCATGGTTAACCTTACATACCTTCATAGGAATCATGGTGACCTACCTATCTCGGTCTGGCCCCATGCAGGTTACCTACATGGCAACACATCCTTATGTCCCTCAGAAATGGCCATACATGGGTCTATAGATTCATGCTCATACTATGTGCTCCTATAATTAGCTCATTAAACTATTATAAGTGACCTCTCATGGTTACCTCAAATCCAAATAAGAGTTGGTACTCACTCCTACATGTAGGGCCCCTTCCCTGGACAGGAGAAAAGTATCACTTGATAGCAACAAAGGTCACACAACTATTGTGCATCCAGGATTCATACCATCATGTATATGCATAGATCCTATCATGCAACATGTGCACGTGGCTAGCAAGTAGAATACCTATTAAACCATTCTAAGTTCCTTGGTATGTCATACTTGTTCATCATTCATCCAAGTTTTTCCCATATCGTACATGCATAAGTCACCAACTTGCGTAAGTGTCTCATCAATCATATATCTTAGTTTAAGTGGGGTTTCCTCCTCATTTAAACACATGGGGGTGGTGCCATGCTTAAATCCTATGAAAACTCTTCAACCTCGTGAGAATTATGTACACCTAGGTATTTTTATTTCCACTCTTTGGTCTAGGAACCTTAGGTTCACCCCTTATGCATAAACTATCTAAGATGCATGCTCAGCTGATTAAACATGAACTAAACCTATACAAGATATGGCATATACACCCTAACACTGTTCCACGTGAACAACCCTTAAAGTCATACAAAAGGGCAACCAAATGGGCACGGGACCTCACATTCAGGGTCTTTAGAACTCTATTCTACACCCAAAAGGTAGGCACTCATATCATATATATGTTTGTTCAGGAAGCCTCTTTCTCATTTCTAGGTTTTGGTTCCTCTGAAGGCATCCAAGGTACGACAAGCCTCTAAGGATCATGCATGAGGAAACTACATACATTTACTTAGGGTTGTCTATTGTAGGCCACATCATACCAAACTTCTCATGATTCCTCATTTCCTAGAGTCTAGGTCTCCAACCTTCTTTATCTAGGTCTCACTTTCTCTCTAAACTAACCCTATAATTGGTCCTACCACTAAAGGTTCTCTCTTTGAAGTTGGGTCAAGCTCTTAAGGATACACATCTATCCCTACCTGGATGCAATGTACTATCAAATCTTATGTCTGACCAAGATCATCTCAAAGCTCTGCATGCCCATCTCATAAGCTCACATGCATCACCCTTCTGGCTTAGGTCTAAAACCTACTGCCAACCTTACTATCACTAACTTCTACGTAGGTGCATATATGCCTCTTCCTACTCATATATGCCCGTTAGGGTTCCTATATGGTCACCACTAACCTACTGAATTAGGGTTCTATCCCTTTGTCCCTATCAGGTACCACCCACCCCAAGGTCGGGTCACCAAAAGGCACTAGGGGTCATGCAACCACACATAATCTATGCTTCTCATGTGTACTCAAAACCACTACAGAAAGCATGCATGTCTAACCCACGTACTTGCATGTATGGTCAACTATGAAATCCAACTCATCGTGTCTTCTCTTTCTCTATCCACTGCTTAAGGTTTTGGGTTAAGCATCATCCTCAATGGATGCATCGGGTCTCTTCCACTTCCCGAAGGCTTCTTCCTCTAAGGCTATCCCTCTCCTCATCTTCCTACAAGATGGTCTAAACTCAGCATTCTCCTGAGGGATATTCAAGGGCACAACAACATGACCATGCAACCTAAGCATGTAACTAACATCAATCTAAGTTTCATCATTAAAAACTTATGTCCATGAAATCTTGTTTACATGATTTTTACTATTTGGTGGAGGATTCCTTAATCCTTATTACTCTTATCCCTCAAACTCAAGAGGAGGTGAAGAGAGAGAAAACCCTAAGCACTTACAATTTCTCTTTGAAAAGGGTATATAAGGGATGGAAACATATGAGAAGACCTAAAGGTATCTGATTTTGAGTCAAATCCTTAGATTTTGGCCAGGCAGTCACACAGATTTCGAGAGTCCTTGTAAACTGACAAGAGGGGTGGAGGAAAATCTTTCCAGACCCCAGACCATAATCCTTTTCTAGACACCTTCATCTATGGAAAATCCTTGAATAACTCCCTTGGACTCTAAAGAGTTTGTAAAATTTAATAATTATTAGATATTAGATTGAAAACCAGGCTCTAATGTCAAATGTAATGACCCCATCCCTCATCAACCCCCATTTAAGAAAGTCTAAGAGGCTGGTGTCGTTATACCAAAATAGGATTAATGGTTTTGCAAATAATAAAAAATAATTAATAAATTATACCAGAAATAAGCTTAAAGTAGGATAAAAAAATTATTTATACATACCTTTCAAAAGTAGGAGCTTGGAACTTTACCCAACGTAGAGTTCTATCTAACTAAATACTTGTTTTTTATTTATCTTTATTCTTCAATGCCACTTTAAATGTCCATATACTTTCATGTATTCCTAAAATGTTGACAAACAAAATGTTGGTCAGTATAACAAGTTATACTTGTATTTGGGGGGACAAAATCTTGCACATATATTGTAGCAACATAACCACATCAAATATTTGTTACCAATCAAAGTTTATGTGTTCATTATAACTTCCCAACCATTTTTACCCATCCTATGGTATACCCTCTCTTAGGGTGTAATACCTACAATGGAAATTAGTCAACCTTCTCCATCCTGAGCTTGATACCTTTTGAGCCACCTCTCTAGGTGCCATGTAGTCTTCCCATCCAGGGCATGACCACCTATGACCTTTCCTTCCTAGGCTTGGTCTGACCTTCCCTCCTGGGCTTGGTCTCTCATTACCTTAAATCATAAATCCAAAGGTGGTATGTAGGTTTGGGCAAGTCATAAGCAATATATGGCGATAACCATAGTCACTTTATAGATTGTAGTAATTAAAGTTCATCCAAGCATTTAATTTCAAGAAATCAGTAAAATCCCATAAATCACCGTGAAACTAAAGTTATTAGCCATAATCGTAACTACATACCTGATTTGAAGTCTCAAATATAAGTAAGATATCCAATCCAATCAAGATGTCCAATCAAGCAAGTCAAGCAACCAATCAAGCAATCTTGATCTTGAAAACATGTATAATGCCTAACTATTACCATCATATCCCAAACAACTCCTTATTGACTTGGGACACCTTTCTAAGGTTTCTAACTCTCATTAGGATTCATTAGGGCTTCTTAGATCAGTTTCTCAACCTTTATCCTTTTTAGGTCAACAAACCCAAAAATAGCTTTTTCTACTGATAAAAACCCTAATTACTCAAATTAGCCTCAGTAAGGGTTATTTGTTCTTAATTAGGCTTAGGATCATCATATCTTTGTTACATGCATGTATTTTCGAAATAATACCATTAAAAGGCATAATTACCAAAATTAGGGTTTCTAGGCCCATTAATGCATATTCATGTATATGGAACCCTAAACTAAGTCAATTATGCACAAAGATCATCTTTTTAGTTCTAAATATTCCTTTAATTAACAACAGGTTAAAATTCAAATCAAAATATTAAGAGAACATCATTAAATCTACTTATCATCAAAACTTGGGGTTTTCATTAATTAATCCATTAAAGATGACAACTTTATACACTTTTTGAATTGCAAGAGAAATCAGGATTCAATTATACTTTATTGGATTCCTTGTATTTTTCTAATCAAAAATCATATATAACTTGCCATCATTTGATCATGCTATACTTATTTATCATTTTAGCAATAAAAACCTTTTCCAGGCCAATCACAGATTGCCACATGTATAACCCGACTCATCTGAGTCGCGCTAGTGGGGTCGAGCATGAGCCAATCGGCTCGCGCCACATTGGTACCCCGGCCCACGAGGCAACTTGCCCGTACAAACAAATGATGGTGTGAAAGGATGAAAAACCCATACCTCTTACATACACGCTCGACGAAAAATCTGTCTTTCTACATGTCGTCTTCTTCCTCCTCACGCTCCTCATCTGACAGTCAACTCGTGACTTCACTTCATTCTATGCTCTCCCTGGGTGTAAGGCGAGACTTCCTTTGACTTTGTCTCATCTCCCTGAACTCGAAGAACCTCTCAATTGCTTCGTAGCTCGACCAAGTTGTTAGGACGGTTTTGCTGTTCTCCAGCGAGAAGCAACTCTAGCACCGAGGTGAAGATCGAGATCTTCATCCCAATTGATCCCACGCATGAACTTGCATTCTTCACCTGATCACAATGACCTGCACTAGGTCTTCATAGAGGGTGTTTGTCCCTCTATTTATAGGGAAGGGTCACTTATTATCCCCCCTAATTTGGGGGATTCCCACACACACTATAACATGTCCCAAAACCTAGTATGGTTGGGATCTGTAGGACCTCCCGGAGCTATCGAACCTATTCCCAGGTTCCCCCATGCTTGTACTTGTGAGGATTTTGGAGAGAGAGATCTCCCATTCCTCCTGATCCAAGTCAAGGTAGGATACGACGTCACAACCCTTGGATCTCATCCAATAGGTAACGTGTCATGTGTCATCTAAAAAATTTGCATTTAAATGTCAATTTAAATAACGTGACACATGCTTATCCCTCTCACTTTAGGATTTCTTCAAAAATTCATAACAACCTAACTATACCTCCTCTTAATCTCAATATTTGAGGGAAACTTATTAATGGGTTAATCTTCTTGGGTGCCAAGTTTGGAGTCATTATTTGAAAGGGAAAGTGACTTTTCTTCATGTACAAGTTATCACTTAATAAGGCATATTTTATTCTTATTTTCTCTCTTACTCTCTTTTTTTCCTTTATTTGGATTGCTTTTATCATTAGAAACAACGTGGATTCAAAATCTAATCCATGATGATCAATCATACAAATTTCCAAAGAATTCCACATATTTCTCGTCATTATTTTAATTTCTTTTCCTTTTTATGCATTATTTGATTTCATTCAACCTTTCTTTACTTTTTATCATATTGGAGTCACTAATTTATTAGCATCCACAAACTCACAAATACAAAGGATACATTGCAAATGAAACCCATTTATTCAACATAATCATAAAATTTACATACATGTACATCTTATTGAAAAAATGCATTTCAATCAATATAAACCCAAAAATTGGGGTTGTGCCATATCTAATGTCTCTTATGTCACCCATTTGGACTTCTAATTAGTCATTGAAGATGTAGGTGATGGGTAGAAAGTGAGGCCTATGTTTTGATAGACCACCCTTTTAATTGAATTTTTTATCCGTATGCCTACTTTTATGAGTTTTGGGAAAAGGTTTTGTACCTTCATAGAGAAATAGGGATTCGATGTTGGCATTGTTGATGTGATCACCATGTACAAGGCTTCCTTATCCATAGGCTTGAACTCCAATTGAGCGAAAAGTTCCCTCCACCGTCCAACGAACTCATAGAATATTTTGTTCATTTTTTGTTGTAGTGCTTCCAAGAATTCCTTGGTCATTACCTAGTTTAGATTCAGGGCATATTGATTGATGAACTTCTTGGTCATCCTGGCCCATGTGGTGATGGTGGTCATGTCTTGTTTGTTCTACCAGGATAACCTGGGAGCATTAAAGGTCCTTGTGAAACAATGTATTAGTACCATGTCATCATTCTGGACTTCCACCATATCTAAGCAATAAGCCTTGGCATAGGCCATGGGATCCCCCTTTCTAGAATAATCATAGAATTTCTTCATGTTGAAGTTGTCAGGCAACTTCGCATGTGAAAATTGGCAGAATACATTGAATGTCTTCTGTTGTCCGTCTTCCCTTCTAGAAGTTTGATCTTTTGCAGGATTTGGAGTAGTAAGGGATCTAACGTAGAGGGTTCCTCTACAATAACATCTTGACATGTGGCCACCACAAGTTTGATTGTCATTGGCCGCATCATGTTACTAGTGGTGGGAATCCATACCCAACTGCCATGTACAGATTGTACCAGGAGCAGGAATATTGGATACATACAATGTAGGATGGGGATTGGTCCTTGACCATTCATCTATTGCATTTGAATCTTTGTGACAATTGCGGCCTTATCCCCTTGGGAGTCTCCCTATGTGGCTGCAGATCCTTCTTCTTTACTTTTTCCTCCAGCTTATCCTTCAGAACTCATGAAGGGTATTGCTGCCACTTGCAGTACTGGGACTACCCCCAATGCTCTCAAACGGAAGACTTTCATAGAGAGTAGTGTGAAACACTTCTGGTTAAGGTGGGTGGGAACCCCATACTCCATATGGGAAGAGTGACATGGTTCTCGATGTCTGTATCTCCTTGTATGGTGAATCAGAAATAGTGCCACCCTCTTGCATATATTGGGCTCATTGGAGGTGGAAAAGGCATGTTGCAAAACCACTCTTGTAGATGTCCTTCTTGAGTGCTTGGTGCTTCATGCGTAGTGGAAGCTTCCTTGAATTTATCGATCTGTTCTAGTTTTTCTTGCTTGTTGTGGATGACATAGCTATTGGAGCTACAATCAGATTGATGAGCGTACTATTGTTCTCGACCATCGTGGTTGGTCATGGGCGAGGTTGGATGAGGTATGGGCTACTTGCTATTTATGTGATGCCCTTAAATAACATTACTTGGATTAAAAAATATGGTATACCATTATGATAAAATACTACATGACTTGGTATGGATCCCCGTGCCCATATTATATCAGACAAGAAATTAAAAGGCCTCCTCCCTAGTTGGAGAAGTGTATAAAAGGGATACTCCTACATATCTTGTGATCTACTCATGACGAAAGAAGCTTGTAGTTTTTCTTTTTTGTACTTTTATTTCAGTGTTTGTTCCTTCCCCTAGCCTTGTTTATATCAGGGAACTTATCCCATTTTATAAGAGACATGCCTACCAATGCCATGGGAGAATGAAAAAGATGGTGGAAGTGATGCTACTCTAGGGAGTGATTCAAAATAGAATGGAATGTGGAGTTTGAGTGGTTGGCCAAGATTGACGTGTCCTTCATTGGGCTAGTGAATGTTCTTAATCAATCACTTTTTTTACCTAGGGCATACTCATCTAGAGGGGTTACCCAACTAATATCCTTGGCATCATCCATAGCACTCGGTTTCCTCTTAGTTTGAGGGGTTATCCAGAGAGTTCTTTTAAGGAATAGTTGGAAAGGGGGAAGCCTTGGTTTGACTTCTCCTTTTTTGGCATTCAACTAGAGGTCGTGGTCTAGTTTAAGGTTATAGTCCATGATCCGATTTAGGAAGATGAGGTGTATGATTGGGATAGTTTTAGGTCATGGTCTAGGACCCAAAAAGGATTTGAAAGTTGAAGTGGGAATAATTTAAGGTCATAATGTAGGACCATGATGGGGCGGACCCGACATTGGCGAACGAAGTCTTACATGACATGGAGGAACCCCCCTCCCCCATTCACTAAAGTTTCAAGAATAGATTTCATTTTTAGTGATGGGCTTGATTCTTTTCGAATTTGTTAATCTTTTAAAAAGATCTTTTGAATCTATTAATCTTTGAAATATATTGTTTCAGTTGTTAATATTTAAAAAAGAATGTTTGAATTTGAGATTGTTAATCTTTTAAAAATATTTTTTTAGTGTGAAATTGTTAATCTTTGAAAAATAATGTTTGAATTTTGAGATTACTAATCTTTTATAAAGTTTCTTTTTAGTTTTGAGATTGTTAATCTTTGAAATGGATTGTTTGAGTTTGAGATTATTAATCTTTGAAAAAGATTGTTTGAATTTGAGATTGTTAATCTTTAAAAAAGATTTTGTTAAACTTTGAAAAAGATTGTTTGTGTTTGAGATTGTTAATATTTGAAAAAGATTGTTTGAATTGTTGATCCATAAAAAACGATTGTTTGAATATGAGATCGTTAATCTTTGAAACAGATTGTTTGAATATGAGATCGTTAATCCTTGAAAAAGTTTGTTAGAATTGTTAATGCTTGAAAAAGATTTTTTGAATATGCACATGAAAAAGGGTTAGGAACAATCTCAAGAACATTTAGCAGTGAAGACAAGACATATGCACATGAAGTAGATAATCCTCTCCTTTTTAGCCCATGAGTTTGAATCCACATTTACATCCTCAATCAAGCGTGATTTATATAGTAGGGGTTGGTCCTTATCTTCTTTATAGATAGATGTCACTCGATCGAGGGGTAACCTGAGTACAACAGATGAAGATATTTTTCTCAGTGCACCTTGTGAGTAAGGCATCCGTAATCAGTCGTGAGTGCTAGGAGTGTGGGGTATTTCCAAGGCCTTTGGACGTCCAACTTAATATTTTGTTGGTACCTCTGCAGACATCTTATATCATTTCTCGAGATCCAATGTATGGTTGATACCCGTTCCATGACCCATGGGTATGTAGGTGTGTGAAGTACATGTGATGAGTTTTAGCAATTTTAGAAGCAAGCCCATGATTCATGATAGTCCATATATGTAAATAAAGGAGTAACACAAGCATGTTCTCAAGAAGACCATATTTCATTTCTAGCCAACATTTGTCATGCATCCTATGTATATTTGTGTATTTTTCTATTAGTATTATTTTTTAAAAAAGCGAGGGAAACAAACTTTAAACCCTATACAGAAAGCACGACTGAGACTTTGATCGGTAGTGGACAGAGATGCCCAAAATAAAATAGTGATCAAGATACCCTACAATAAAGAGACAAGAAAATAAGGAGGGTAGAGATGTAGGATTGCACTGATCCACACACCCTAAGCCAGTAGATCAGGATGATCTTCCACCCTACTCCAAGACCCAAAAGGAAAAAAATGATAGATAATAAAAATAGAGAAAGAGTGATCCTGATTTTGATCAATATTTAGAAACAAGACAGTGGGAGTTGGATTTAGACTATCTTTGATTTCCTCATTAAAGTCATCCGTCTACCCCACCCTGCCCAAAAAGGTGTAAAAGATGGAGAGATTTTGGAAATAAATCACTACCCTTTTCGTTAGTGAATTGTTTCATAAAATATAAATGCTTAGATTTGCCACCACATTTTGTACAAAAATAAGGAAAAAAGATAAATCTTTGAAGCCATAGTATAATCTGATTGATTATCCATGTTGGATGAAAATAAGAAATAAAAAGAAAACCCAGAGATCAGATCTAGGAATTCAGTTATGATTGGGGGAATGATTAGCATTCACATCTCACCCACTAAATCAATATCAAAACAATATCATGTAATGACAGATTGAGTGATTTTGGAAGGTTAAATTAAATAAAAACAAAATAAGATTAAAAAATGATTTTTGTGGCTCGACTTTTAGGGTTTAAGATATTCATGTTTTCCTGTGATTACCCTAAAAGTCCTAATTTCACCACAGTACCTCCCATGAAGGGGACCCATCATTGTGATCAAGACTGAGGTGTATGATGTAAGAGGATGACTAGCAGATGTATGCTTAGAGAACTAGATTTGATTTTTTATAAGTAGTAAAAAGTAACAACTATACGAGCAACAAAACAATTATAGAAGACAACAGATCATATGTAAAAATAGATTAGCTCAGATGCAATAGTTAAAGATTAAATGTAATTGGATAATAGATGTAGTAGTTTGGCATTACAATTAGAGCGGTTTACTGTTCTTCAGTTCTAATAGAGCAGGAGGTGTCAGAGGAAGGAACCTATGATCACATGCAATATGAAAAACAAAGATGGAGATAATAATTTCTCTGGCTTCAGAAGAGACGAAAGGGGCCTAGAAGACGTTGGGTATGGGTTTTATTTATAGTCTGGTTTTAGGGTTTGAGATTTTGGGTAGAACCATCTGGAAGAGGTTGCAGATCAGTGCGACACACCACATAGGAGGGCGTGCATATCAATCTGATCTATTGTGTGGCATGTAGAATATTGTTATTGTGGGCTCCGATCTCCAAAACCACGATATAAACACGATTTAAACTTAGCGGAAGCATTCGATTAGTTGCGGAATATGAAAAATTACTGGAAATTAAAATTTTTGAGACAAGATCTGGAAATTATAAAATCCCTTTTTATAAGAAACCAAGTAAACAGTTTACATCTCTATTAAACCACTTCTTGAGTAGTTATGTACAACATGATTCAAAATCTCAGGAGCCAACACCAAAAACTCAAACCACTGATTCCTAGAACCTGAGAGTACAGAGACGACATAGGACTATCTAACTACATAACTCAGCAGCCAGTATCTCCACTTGAGATTCACTGCTGCCCCTGGTACTGTTGTTTTCATTGTTGCTCATCCTTAAACGGTCTCCTTCGTCTTCGACGACCACCTAAAAAGAGTTAAAATCTACGGAGTGAGACAATATACAAATTGTCCCAGCGAGAGTTATAACTCTCAACTAGAAGCTTTATTATAACATAAATCATACAACAGAAGGTTTAATAACAAGTGAAGCAACTTCTACTTAAGCAGCCATGTCTTTAAAGCATATAAAGGACATGTATACAAAATATCTGAACAGATCATTAATGTAAACAATATAACACCAAACATTGTTCCTCGTAGTTAAACCTAAGCAGATATACTACGCGGTTGATTATGTTTTACAAACATTATTATGCCCTGTGGAGATGAGGCATACCACTCATACTCCAACTGATCACTAAGAAGTCACATCAGTATCATACATAGGTCATTAAAAGAACCGGATTCTTAAGACCTCATCTTCCTCAGTCAGTTAGAGGATTGTTTGTTAGACATCTGGCATGACGTCTTTTGTTATAGCTTACCAGGGTAAACTGGTCCTTCGCTATTTTAGAGTTACAGTGGCGTTCTGTACTCTCATCGTCATCGGAAGATTTCTTGTTTATCTCTCACCGATGCGGTGTTTGTGTTTTCTTTGGGAGACTTGTGATACATCTCACAGTTTGGTTTTGTAGTGAAGGATTGACAGTATCAATTCCTACACTAGGATGTAAGGATTTACGCATCCATTTCCCCCACATACTCAAGAGTATGTGATCCAGGAGTTCCCTTGGGAAAACCTGTTTCACCATCATTTGGTCTCTGACAATGATGGATCTATGATCAGGGCTCTACATTTCACTTGATTAGTTAGGTACATTCAGTATTCTTTCAACATCATACATTGTTCTTCAAACAATAACATTGGCATAACAGCTATAAAATGAGAATACTAAATGTAACAAGCCTAACTCTTATCAATCATCATTTCTCAATACATTCATCACAAGTCATCTCTAAAGCATGACCTTGATGGTATTTATGGCTCTCACAGCCCATTTAATTCATAGGTTTCCATTGACAAGGCAATATGATATATCACTATTCATAAAGCTAAAGCATGCTTTCAATGAATATAGTTTCATAATCCATACCTGGATATGATCATCATCTCATGACATCCTACATGGTTAATTCAACTTATAACAGTAAACAATTCATTCTAGAAGTTACACTTTCAAACTCTTAGAAGAGTCAAGTTCCCCAATATTCATCAATTAGGGTTATTCATTTCCTTTACTTATGATTAGGAATATTGATTCCTCATTTCATACTTCAATCATGAGGATTTATGCTTAAAAGCATAACTGGAAATAGGGTTTCACCCTATACAAAATAAGGTTATTGAAATCTCTTTTTTTTATATGACATCATATTTGTTAACTTGTTCTAAAAGTTCCATACCTAAAGGCATGACACAGGACTAAGGTTAACATACCCCATCCTTCATTGATAATATTTCCTTTTTGGATTATTAGTCCAATTCTAGTATGCAACTCTACCATCCTTGGAAGCATACCAGGGTATGGTGAGTATTTGCCTTAAATACAACATTTATTGAACATCATAAAGATTATCAATTCAAGGTATGAATTCACTTCTCAATCTTATCATGGTGTGAACACCTCATACTCATTGATTTGACTATACTTTATTTAAAGGTATTACCTTATAAACATCTCCATAAATTAGGGTTTACTAATCACCTCACATGTCATTACCCTAAAATTAGGGTTTACTATTCACCTCATGGTGAATTGAACTCATAACATCATCATGTATGAGAAACATCATCATTAAAGCTCTTAGATAAGATTAAGATTCACTAAACATCATAATTAGGGTTTCCATGATCTCACATAGGTGGATCATACCCTAATCATACACATTCATGTGTATTGAAGGTATCTTACTTGAGTTTCCACCATAAAAGGGTACTTTCTCTCTCTTAGGATACTTTCTCTCTCTTAGGATACTTTCTCTCTCTTACTAGTAGATGGTGATAACACCACTCTAGATTAAGTTGGGTTAAGTCCTAATTGACTAGCATAAGCTAAAACATCACTATCATGTGATTCGGGTTTGACTAGAACAAGGTATTACCCAATTAAACCCCTCAAGGGTATTTTGGTAATTTACCTCATGCTCACCATCATGGGTCAATTCATTAGTCACTTAGTCCTTTAATGACTTAGGTTACCATTATGGTTTAGATTGGATCACCATTGAACCAATTACACCACCAATTGATTAAGTACAAACCACCTTGAAAACCTTCAAACGGTTTCAACCTTCAACCACCAAACGGTCTTGAGACAGTTTGGTGTCAAACGGTCTTGAGACCGTTTTCCCTCAAACGGTCTTGAGACCGTTTGGGTGTGTTGACCGTTTTGACTTTCAAACCGTTTGAAGCTCATGCGGTTTGAAACCGTTTGATCAAAGTGCCTTGAGATCGATTGGTCCCAACGACCTTGAGATCGTTTGAGCCCAAACGGTCTTGAGACCGTTTGGTCCAAATGGGCTCAAACCGTTTGGACCTCCAAAGTGGTTCAAAAGTTACAATTGGTCATGGATATGTATGTTGAATCCCTCAATTAACCAAATCCATGATAACCACTTATAAATTGAGTTAACTAAGATTAGCCTTAATCAATTGGACATCAAATTGACCCTCAATTGAAAGCCAATTAGGGTTGATTCTAATTCAATTAGGGTTTCAAATCGAATGGTCATCAATATTCAACAATGTGAATCAATTCAAGGTTGAACCTATCAATTGACCTCCAATTGGGCCCAAACTTGACCCAAACGGTCTTGAGATCGTTTGGACATCATCCAAACGGTCTTGAGACCGTTTGCCCAAAGTTTGACCAAAAACCAAGTCGGTTGGACTAGGATTGAACTCCAATTAGGTCTAAGATCAGCATTTTTATCAATTCATCAACTTATTGCAATTGGACCTTCAAACCATTAGATTATCTCAACCCTAGACCTCCAAACGGTCTTGGGTTGTGAACAAACGGTCTTGAGACCGTTTGGAGGAACCCCCAAATGGTCTTGAGACCGTTTGGGTCCTTCAACCCAAAACTCAACAAGATCTATACTTAGAAAACAGCAATTTGATTATTTCAATAACCCACTGTAATTGGGCCCTCGATTGATCAAATTACCTTAACCCTAGACCTCCAAATGGTCTTGGGTTGACACCAAACGGTCTTGAGACCATTTGGATGAGTTCCAAACGGTCTTGAGACCGTTTGCCCATCCATCCTTTGGACTCTAGTGAAAATTCATCAAGGTTTGATCTATTGAGTTGATCATCACATCAATACTTAATTGCAATATGATTTGGTACCTTTGGACCTTCAATTGGTCAACTATACTTTACCCCAGACCTCCAAACGGTCTTGGGGTCACCCCCAAACGGTCTTGTGACCGTTTGGATGATTCCCAAATGGTCTTGAAACCGTTTGGGCTAAACAACCCAAAATCTCAACTTAACTCATTGGAGATTCAGCACAAATTTCAATTAGGGTTTGCCCTATTAATCATCCTTCAACTCATGACTCGTTTGGAATTAATCCCTAAAATTTGGTGAGTCGTTAATTAACATCATTATGAACAGTAATACCAAACGGTCAACGTTTGGTCAACCATCTTAAACGGTCTTGAGACCGTTTTCCCAAAAAGGGCAAATTAAACAGATTGAAAATCAGAACTTAATTCAATTGGTTTTGCTAATTGATTTGCTTATATCTCACGATTCCTTTGGAGGTAACCTCTCAAATTTTGTGGGTGATTAACCTACATAATTATGAACAAGATTACCATACGGTCTTCGCTTGGTCAATGGGACCAAACGGTCTTGAAGACCGTTTTCCCTCACACGACCCTGAAATCGTTTGTCCACCAAACGGTTTGAAACCGTTTGAGCAATTGGTGGAGGTCGTTTGATAAAGTGGAAATCCGTGGATAAGCATAGGAATTAACGCCCTTATCTTCTACCTTAAGAACAGTAGCAGTTCTTCACGATTTTGCTTGCAAGGATGCAAGGGAAGATAGGGAAGAAGAAGAACTAGCAACTATATGCATAGAAAAGGATGTATAATCAAAGCATAAAGTTTAGAGTTATAAAACCCACCTAAAGCTTGCTCCTTGAGCTCCAAGCTTTCGAGCTCCAAGCCTTTTATGGCGTCCTAGAAGCTCCACAGGTTGGCCAAGGTGAATCCTCCAAGGAAAGTTGAGAAGAGATGGCTAGAAAGATAGAGCTAAGTGAGCTAGCCATGAATTTGACCTTGAATTCGAGTTTCATCCAAGAATTTAAGCAAAAGGAAGGATCCAAACCTACCTTGCACTCCCTTGGTCGTCCTCCTGAGCTCCAGAGCTCTCCTTAGTCGGTTTGAGCAAGGGGAAAAGAAATGAAAGGGAGAGGGTCGTTCCCTTGCTAAGTGGAAAAGTTGTATATATATACTTAGGTGAATTTTCAACATAAGGACATATGTTTTGCTCATTTCTCATCTAAGTCCTTCCTTTCTTCCTTGCACGTCCCCACATCTTATTTCTAAGGACAAACTCCTTCTAAGGTCAAGAATTGAAGGCAAAGAGGATCAATCCATCACTAAAGCATTCACATAAAAGGGCTATTATACATACACCTTGATTATTCAATCACAAAGGTGTTCCTTATTATATGATTTTTCACATGAAGTGACCTTTTCACCATTTCTCTTCTAAATGATGCCAAGAGTCATAAAAGATATTTTAGATGATATATTTTACAAGTTGCACCCCTCAAATTGGGTAAATTGTATTTTACACCAATTTAGGGTTTTCAAGTACAGGGGTTGCTTCCACAGCTGCACCTTGGTGCTCAAGCTTGGGAAATCCCTCAAACCTCATCATATTTATTCTTATGTTGTCTCAACATTAAAGGAACATATAAACATGTGAAATTTGCAAGTTAACCCCTCGGATTGGGCAAATTGCACATAGGTCCATGTATTGCGAACAATACTTCAACATTGGTTTATAAGGGATAGAAATGGAAACATATGTTCCATAGAAACTTTAATTATATATTAAAGGATAATTTCAACCATCTAATTTCATAATTAGGCAAAACACCTAGGGTTAGCTCGTAACCCAGGTCAGGGGTGTTACAAATCATAAACCCCTAATAAGGATTTCGTCCCCGAAATCTCAGGAAGAAAAGGGGAAAGCAGATATTGTTTCAGCATACACATTGTTACATCCTTAGGTAACATACCATTTTCAGGGAGACGTTATAGAATTTTGATCAACATTCTTTAGGTTTAAATTCAAGCCCTGATATTTATTCAAGACCATATAAGGCCTTTTCACCCTGAGTGTATCATCAAATCTGATAATTAGCATACTAACTCCCTTTATTATATGTATTAACCATCCTATCAGTTACACATTCTTATCATAGAGAAAAAGTTTTCTTGTCAAATAGAGATTTACTTATCAGACATTCTGGAGAAGATGTGTTTATTTTAAGAACATAAACCCCTAACAAGGGATGTTCTTAAAATTCTATCTTTATTTAAGAACATAAAACCCTAACAAGGGATGTTCTTAACATTCTTAATTTGGTATTAGTTACTTGTGTTATCAAAACTTTATATCTCTTTCTTCCTTTTATCATGGGACATTGCTCATTACATATATTCTTTCAATCATTACTAATCATGGTTGACCTTCTTTATTCTCATTTTTCTTATCTTATGGTGCCCTTTAAGTTGTTGTAGATTGAATACTTGATCAGAGTAATCAAAAGATAACAACTTCAAAGTTTCCATATTTTCTTCATCATTAGTAATTGTATACCTGGCCAGGGTATATGATTACTGAGGTAAGAAAATATGTACTTGTATATTACTATGTTCCTTCTCTTTTTCCATCCTTACATACATAATTATTAACTTTTATTGAATCCTACATCCAGATCAATTCTTTAATACATTTTCTTCTTATAGAAGTAAACATGTATTATAAAACGATTATATCTCATGCATCATTGAAATCTTTTATGAGACCAATCAAAGAATAGTTCAATCAACTACTATTTTAACTTGTCCAAAAGATCATAAAGAGATTTATAAGAAATACCATTTATCTTGTCTAATCAATCATGGCTCGAGGATTCTATCAAATCCTTGCATATCAAGGTATTGGATCCACTCGAATGCGATGATTAGAAAAGAAAAGGATGCAGGGAGATCATACCTCCTGCATAACAGCAGACTCACTCAACGGAGTCTCCAACAACAACGTCTTGCCCTATGACTGAATGTCATATTGCAGTTACGGATCACTCTTCGAGTGATAAAAGAGTGCGTAGCACCCGGGTCAATTAGAACAGATATTACACAGGATTTAGACATATCAGAATATAAAAGTTCATCTGACCTGTCACAACCCGTGGATCGACCACTGCATCAGGTGGGTTCATAGCATAGAACCTCACTATCACCTGTGGTTGATTTGGTGCAGATGATCCATCTTGGGACGCTTGTCCACGTCCTCGAGCTGCTCCTTGAAATTGCCTTCTCTGTGATCCTTGTTGCCCTTGTTTCGGAGGCTGTGTCACACTGACAGGCTTAATTCGACAGTCCTTCATCAAATGCCCCACCTTTCCACAGTTGTAGCAACATCTCTCCAGTTGTAGTGGTTTAAAGGGTTCCTTACCCTTTCTGGATAACCACTGCCTTGATGTACTAGGTCTTGGTTGTGTTGGGGACATCAGAAACTTCTTCCATTTGGGAATTCCAGGCCTTTGTTTCTGGATTTGAATAGGCCTTTTCTCAATTCTTCCTCTATATATCCTTTCTAGACAATTAGATCTGATATGTCCAGGCTTCCCACAGTTATAACAGGTCCTGATCTCTGACTGTATTCTAATTCCTACATTACTGTGGACTGATTCATCAGTTTGAGGCTGAGCATAGGCTTGCTTTGAGTTCAAAGCTTCATCATTTACTTCTGCTCCAACCTGCTGCTGAGGGTTATATATCCTATGGATATCCAAAACATCATCATTAGGAGCTGGTAAGTGTTCCTCTACTGCTTGGATATCCAACAGTGATTCCTAAGGAAGGATTCCTTATCATGGTTGGATTAACTAGGGAAACCTCAGGTAAGTGTTCCTCTACTGCTTGCTCCTCTGTACTTCTTCTAGGTGTAGCATTGTTGCTTTCTGCAACAAACTCCTCGTCCTTATATGTCTTCTTCTCCTGAGGAGCAGAAAATTCTATTAGATGAGGAAGAAACACTAAAGACAGACTCGACATCCTAAGTCCTATGTCTCTGTAGACTCGGTGAACCTAGAGCTCTGATACCACTTAATTGTGGGCTCCGATCTCCAAAACCACGATATAAACACGATTTAAACTTAGCGGAAGCATTCGATTAGTTGCGGAATATGAAAAATTACTGGAAATTAAAATTTTTGAGACAAGATCTGGAAATTATAAAATTCCTTTTTATAAGAAACCAAGTAAACAGTTTACATCTCTGTTAAACCACTTCTTGAGTAGTTATGTACAACATGATTCAAAATCTCAGGAGCCAACACCAAAAACTCAAACCACTGATTCCTAGAACCTGAGAGTACATAGACGACATAGGACTATCTAACTACATAACTCAGCAGCCAGTATCTCCACCTGAGATTCACTGCTGCCCCTGGTACTATTGTTGTCGTTGTTGCTCATCCTTAAACGGTCTCCTTCGTCTTCGACGACCACCTAAAAAGAGTTAAAATCTACGGAGTGAGACAATATACAAATTGTCCCAGCGAGAGTTATAACTCTCAACTAGAAGCTTTATTATAACATAAATCATACAACAACAGGTTTAATAACAAGTGAAGCAACTTCTACTTAAGCAGCCATGTCTTTAAAGCATATAAAGGACATGTATACAAAATATCTGAACAGATCATTAATGTAAACAATATAACACCAAACATTGTTCCTCGTAGTTAAACCTAAGCAGATATACTACGCGGTTGATTATGTTTTACAAACATTATTATGCCCTGTGGAGATGAGGCATACCACTCATACTCCAACTGATCGCTAAGAAGTCACATCAGTATCATACATAGGTCATTAAAAGAGTCGGATTCTTAAGACCTCATCTTCCTCAGTCAGTTAGAGGATTGTTTGTTAGACATCTGGCAGGACGTCTTTTGTTATAGCTTACCAGGGTAAACTGGTCCTTCGCTATTTTATAGTTACAGTGGCGTTCTGTACTCTCTTCGTCATCGGAAGATTTCTTGTTTATCTCTCACCGATGCGGTGTTTGTGTTTTCTTTGGGAGACTTGTGATACATCTCACCGTTTGGTTTTGTAGTGAAGGATTGACGGTATCAATTCCTACACTAGGATGTAAGGATTTATGCATCCATTTCCCCCACATACTCAAGAGTATGTGATCCAGGAGTTCCCTTGGGAAAACCTGTTTCACCATCATTTGGTCTCTGACAATGATGGATCTATGATCAGGGCTCTACATTTCACTTGATTAGTTAGGTACATTCAATATTCTTTCAACATCATACATTGTTCTTCAAACAATAACATTGGCATAACAGCTATAAAATGAGAATACTAAATGTAACAAGCCTAACTCTTATCAATCATCATTTCTCAATACATTCATCACAAGTCATCTCTAAAGCATGACCTTGATGGTATTTATGGCTCTCACAGCCCATTTAATTCATAGGTTGCCATTGACAAGGCAACAGGATATATCACTATTCATAAAGATAAAGCATGCTTTCAATGAATATAGTTTCATAATCCATACCTGGATATGATCATCATCTCATGACATCCTGCATGGTTAATTCAACTGATAACAATAAACAATTCATTCTAGAAGTTACACTTTCAAACTCTTAGAAGAGTCAAGTTCCCCAATATTCATCAATTAGGGTTATTCATTTCCTTTACTTATGATTAGGAATATTGATTCCTCATTTCATACTTCAATCATGAGGATTTATGCTTAAAAGCATAACTGGAAATAGGGTTTCACCCTATACAATTTAAGGTTATTGAAATCTCTTTTTCTTATATGACATCATATTTGTTAACTTGTTCTCAAAGTTCCATACCTAAAGGCATGACACAGGACTAAGGTTAACATACCCCATCCTTCATTGATAATATTTCCTTTTTGGATTATTAGTCCAATTCTAGTATGCAACTCTACCATCCTTGGAAGCATACCAGGGTATGGTGAGTATTTGCCTTAAATACAACATTTATTGAACATCATAAAGATTATCAATTCAAGGTATGAATTCACTTCTCAATCTTATCATGGTGTGAACACCTCATACTCATTGATTTGACTATACTTTATTTAAAGGTATTACCTTATAAACATCTCCATAAATTAGGGTTTACTAATCACCTCACATGTCATTAACCTAAAATTAGGGTTTACTATTCACCTCATGGTGAATTGAACTCATAACATCATCATGTATGAGAAACATCATCATTAAAGCTCTTAGATAAGATTAAGATTCACTAAACATCATAATTAGGGTTTCCATGATCTCACATAGGTGGATCATACCCTAATCATACACATTCATGTGTATTGAAGGTATCTTACTTGAGTTTCCACCATAAAAGGGTACTTTCTCTCTCTTAGGATACTTTCTCTCTCTTAGGATACTTTCTCTCTCTTACTAGTAGATGGTGATAACACCACTCTAGATTAAGTTGGGTTAAGTCCTCATTGACTAGCATAAGCTAAAACATCACTATCATGTGATTAGGGTTTGACTAGAACAAGGTATTACCCAATTAAACCCCTCAAGGGTATTTTGGTAATTTACCTCATGCTCACCATCATGGGTCAATTCATTAGTCACTTAGTCCTTTAATGACTTAGGTTACCATTAGGGTTTAGATTGGATCACCATTGAACCAATTACACCACCAATTGATTAAGTACAAACCACCTTGAAAACCTTCAAACGGTTTCAACCTTCAACCACCAAACGGTCTTGAGACCGTTTGGGTGTTTTGACCATTTTGACTTTCAAACCGTTTGAAGCTCATGCGGTTTGAAACCGTTTGATCAAAGTGCCTTGAGATCGATTGGTCCAAACGACCTTGAGATCGTTTGAGCCCAAACGGTCTTGAGACCGTTTGGCCCCAAACGGTCTTGAGACCGTTTGGCCTCAAATGGTCTTGAGACCGTTTGGTCCAAATGGGCTCAAACCGTTTGGACCTCCAAAGTGGTTCAAAAGTTACAATTGGTCATGGATATGTATGTTGAATCCCTCAATTAACCAAATCCATGATAACCACTTATAAATTGAGTTAACTAAGATTAGCCTTAATCAATTGTACATCAACTTGACCCTCAATTGAAATCCAATTAGGGTTGATTCTAATTCAATTAGGGTTTCAAATCGAATGGTCATCAATATTCAACAATGTGAATCAATTCAAGGTTGAACCTATCAATTGACCTCCAATTGGGCCTAAACTTGGCCCAAACGGTCTTGAGATCATTTGGACATCATCCAAACGGTCTTGAGACCGTTTGCCCAAAGTTTGACCAAAAACCAAGTCGGTTGGACTAGGATTGAACTCCAATTAGGTCTAAGATCAGCATTTTTATCAATTCATCAACTTATTGCAATTGGACCTTCAAACCATTAGATTATCTCAACCCTAGACCTCCAAACGGTCTTGGGTTGTGAAAAAACGGTCTTGAGACCGTTTGGGTCCTTCAACCCAAAACTCAACAAGATCTATACTTAGAAAACAGCAATTTGATTATTTCAATAACCCACTGTAATTGGGCCCTCGATTGATCAAATTACCTTAACCCTAGACCTCCAAACGGTCTTGGGTTGACACCAAACGGTCTTGAGACCGTTTGGATGAGTTCCAAACGGTCTTGAGACCGTTTGCCCATCCATCCTTTGGACTCTAGTGAAAATTCATCAAGGTTTGATCTATTGAGTTGATCATCACATCAATACTTAATTGCAATATGATTTGGTACCTTTGGACCTTCAATTGGTCAACTATACTTGACCCAAGACCTCCAAACGGTCTTGGGGTGACCCCCAAACGGTCTTGAGACCGTTTCGATGATTCCCAAACGGTCTTGAAACCGTTTGGGCTAAACAACCCAAAATCTCAACTTAACTCATTGGAGATTCAGCACTAATTTCAATTAGGGTTTGTCCTATTAATCATCCTTCAACTCATGACTCGTTTGGAATTAATCCCTCAAATTTGGTGAGTCGTTAATTAACATAATTATGAACAGTAATCCCAAACGGTCAACGTTTGGTCAACCATCTTAAACGGTCTTGATACCGTTTTCCCAAAAAGGGCAAATTAAACAGATTGAAAATCAGAACTTAATTCAATTGGTTTTGCTAATTGATTTGCTTATATCTCACGATTCCTTTGGTGTTAACCTCTCAAATTTTTTGGGTGATTAACCTACGTAATTATGAACAAGATTCCCATACGGTCTTTGCTTGGTCAACGGGACCAAACTGTCTTGAAGACCGTTTTCCCTCACACGACCCTAAAACCGTTTGTCCACCAAACTGTTTGAAACCGTTTGAGCAATTGGTGGAGGTCGTTTGATAAAGTGGAAATCCGTGGATAAGCATAGGAATTAACGCCCTTATCTTCTACCTTAAGAACAGTAGCAGTTCTTCACGATTTTGCTTGCAAGGATGCAAGGGAAGATAGGGAAGAAGAAGAACTAGCAACTATATGCATATAAAAGGATGTATAATCAAAGCATAAATTTTAGAGTTATAAAACCCGCCTAAAGCTTGCTCCTTGAGCTCCAAGCTTTCGAGCTCCAAGCCTTTAATGGCATCCTAGAAGCTCCACAGGTCGGCCAAGGTGAATCCTCCAAGGAAAGTTGAGAAGAGATGGCTAGAAAGATAGAGCTAAGTGAGCTAGCCATGAATTTGACCTTGAATTCGAGTTTCATCCAAGAATTTAAGCAAAAGGAAGGATCCAAACCTACCTTGCACTCCCTTGGTCGTCCTCCTGAGCTCCAGAGCTCTCCTTAGTCGGTTTGAGCAAGGGGAAAAGAAATGAAAGGGAGAGGGTCGTTCCCTTGCTAAGTGGAAAAGTTGTATATATATACTTAGGTGAATTTTCAACATAAGGACATATGTTTTCCTCATTTCTCATATAAGTCCTTCCTTTATTCCTTGCACGTCCCCACATCTTATTTCTAAGGACAAACTCCTTCTAAGGTCAAGAATTGAAGGCAAAGAGGATCAATCCATCACTAAAGCATTCACATAAAAGGGCTATTATACATACACCTTGATTATTCAATCACAAAGGTGTTCCTTATTATATGATTTTTCACATGAAGTGACCTTTTCATCATTTCTCTTCTAAATGATGCCAAGAGTCATAAAAGATATTTTAGATGATATATTTTACAAGTTGCACCCCTCAAATTGGGTAAATTGCATTTTACACCAATTTAGGGTTTTCAAGTACAGGGGTTGCTTCCACAGCTGCACCTTGGTGCTCAAGCTTGGGAAATCCCTCAAACCTCATCATATTTATTCTTATGTTGTCTCAACATTAAAGGAACATATAAACATGTGAAATTTGCAAGTTAACCCCTCTGATTGGGCAAATTGCACATAGGTCCATGTATTGCGAACAATACTTCAACATTGGTTTATAAGGGACAGAAATGGAAACATATGTTCCATAGAAACTTTAATTATATATTAAAGGATAATTTCAACCATCTAATTTCATAATTAGGCAAAACACCTAGGGTTAGCTAGTAACCCAGGTCAGGGGTGTTACAGTTATGATTCGTCGGGTATCCTCGAGTGGAAAAAAGAGATTTCTTATTTTTCCCAATAATTTCAGGAATGTTCTAGAAAAAAAAGTAGAGAAATCTTGCATAGAAAGACAAGTATGAGCTACCTCTTAGATTTTTATCAAAAAGGCCGTTGAGAATGGAATATTTAAATCTCGAAAATTCAACTGGTCAATTTATGAAAAATGGCTTATTTGAAGCAGAATTGAAGGAAAAATTGTAGTTTTGGTCTAAAATAGGGTTTCTTTGCATGAGGCCCTGAACTAGGTGAAAGTGGTTAAAACTTGACATTTTAAACAGGCAGGAAAAATTGGAAAAATGGTACATGTTGAAATTTGGTAGGATTTTGAATGGATTATATCATTAGCCAAAGGATTTTTATTGAATTTTAAATTTATGTCGTGAGAAAAATGGGGTTTCAACACTATCCTTATGAGGTTAATAAACATAGAAGTTTATGCAAGAAAGATATTATCCAACTAAACAATAATAAATAAATGAGAAGGTAAAAAGGAAAAATGCTAGATTAATGTATTAACTATTTTCTTGGGATATAGTATGTAAACATACCAAAACAGGAAATATAACGAAGAAGGAGCTCAACTAGCTAAGGAAAAACATAGTTGGCACTGAACAAAGATGAAAAAGCATTATGGTGTTAGAACAAGGAAGAAAGGTAAAAGAAAGGAGCAAGAGGAAGATATTAGTGCATGAGGAAAGGTGGCTTTCTCTCCTCAGCCTCCTGCTGGGATGTATCTTATACTTTGTGTCGTCCATCTTGATCTTTTTGGCTTCTTGGCCTCCCTCTTCCTCAAATCCACCCCGAACAACAGTTTGTGTGGATGGAGGTGAACTCTACCCAATTTGGATGAAACTGGGCCAGTTTCATCTAGTAGACAAGTGGATGCATGGTGGAAATGACTAGAATCTTCAAAGGAAGGTCTGTAGAGGTGAAATGGACCTTGGAGATGGATGAAAAATGGTTACCAACTGATGAGAATGAGAGGTGGAGGGTGGAAGTTGATGCAAATGGGTGTACACCATTGTGAATAGGTCTAGGGTAAGATCCTTAATCCTGTTAGGCCTTGGACCAATAACATGGATGGAGGTTTGCGAACCATAATGTGAAACCATAACCTGTGTGGCCAATGAGGTTATATATAGTGGTAGGTGATGTTTAGGTGGTATCTTAGTATGGTGGAATCCCAACATGGTTTACATCATCCATCATTGGAGTGTGGTTCAAAACCCAGTAAGGTGGTTGTCGGTTGAATCCTTCAATAGATGATGGGGTCCATCGATTGGTGCATGGTAGTTGTTGTCACTAGATGTCCATCAGTTGACGTCCATCAGAGGATGGTCAATGATGAGTCTGATCTGGACAAACCCGAGCCAGTTTGGTGAACTGGGGTTGCTTTTACTTCATCAATTGTTGGCTCATTCAGTGAATGTAGAGGTCGATGAAGATGATCGGTGGCAAGAATGCACTGATCGAACCCGGCTCGGGTTTTCTAAGCTCATGTCAGTTTCATTAGGTACAATTGGGGATTATGTCCAAGTCTCTCTAGTATTCAACCCGGTCGAGGAAGTCGAGGCCTTCTCAATTCAGTGCAAACAAGTCTCACAATAGCTAGTTGAGAAGCTATATCTTTGAAAAGTGGATTAATTACAAAAAACAAAGTATCTAGAGTTATTTGAGAATATCAAGGTTGTTGTAGACATGAAACTATAATTAAATATCCAACATTAGTGCCTAAAGTTGGGTTTTATCACCGAGGTTGATGGATTTCTTGGAAGGCTTTTCAAGATGAATAGTAATATGTATGATAATTTCAAAGATCTTAACTAGTTATGTTATATTGTCAATTTAAAGTACATTGCTAAGACTGGTCCTTTTCCCCATGCATAATATGGAATGCATGATTTGTTGATTCCACTATTTTGAATCTCTTATGAATTTGATCTTTGTACAACAATACAACTAACCACGATTTTAGTTAGGAATGGTAATAGCCTTTCCCTTAGTTTTGCATTATTTTTTGTTACAGTGTATAACTTGTATCGTTTCATTAAATCAAATCCAATAATAAAAGTCATTTTATAAGATTACAATAGGCTCCACCAAGTTTAGATAAAAACAATACTAGTGACACATTTCAGTTCAGCTAGGTGTCGTTTGATAGAAATTTCGATATTAATAAAAATGTGAAATGTTTTATTGTTTATTTGCTTGACTTTTGATAGTCCTATTGAGCATCAATCAAATCTACTAACTAATTAATGTCACTTGAAGTCACATTTCTCTTTTTCTTTCAGATGTAAATTAAAATTAGGAAATATTTTGCACCCTTATATTTTTACCTGTAGCACTTTGGGAAGTTATATCTTCATTACAGAATTATATTTGCAAATTGAATTTTGTGAATTATTTTAGAAGGAACTGAGATGTACCATGACTACGTTGGAGAAGGATAGGAAGAATGGCAATTACCGTAAAATTGAACAAAAGCGAGGCAACTTTTGGTTGCCGCCAAATAACAAAAGAAACAAGGTGATCATTGCCGAGCAGTTTTGAAAGTAGAAGATTGCCGATGATGACTATAGAAGAAGAAAGGAGGAATGAACTCGAGCAAATTAAGTGAGTGAGTATTACTATACTCACTAAACCAAATTCCATGAGTGTTCAAGAACATTTACATCGAGTATTGACCCCCCAGGAAAAGTAACGTCTGGAGGAAGTATATGACTGTTGGTTGTGTTTTCTAATGAAACGTTGGTTTTGTTGACTTTTAGCCCTAACTGGACCTCTCAGCGTGAGCACAGAGACGTGAGCTTATTGTTGAAGGTGCTTAACCATGTAAACCTCTTGTTTGTCTAAACCATTGAAACTTCTTGGTAGAGTGATCTTCAGGGCATCACATGCACTTCCGATCCAGATTGCCGCTTTAAATCAGTCACTCCTCCTAATCGCTCACTGCACAAAGACCAAATTTTGTGCTTGGCACGGTCTTCTTTGTCGTCACAAGAAGGAATCTGCGCCAGTGGGAGCTGATCCCGAAAATCAAAAGGAGGAAACTGCGTCCCGGGAGCTTGACCGAGGCAAATCAGCTCACTTAACTTACATCAGAGAGATCATATCCGCGGTAAGTCAAACCGATTCTTTTGGTATAAACCGACACCTTCTCAGGGTTGATTATATTTCCCTCTATCAGTTTCACGGATTCATCACACACCCCGAGTAAGAAGACGCCTTTCGAGGTTAGAGACGTGATTTGCCGTCATCAAGGGTTCAAAGATGAACGTGTAAGAACATGCACTTCATGCATTGGTCGGTGAGCGGAAGGACTACACCGGAATTGGCAAGCAAGAAGTGCGTGGAGCACGTTCACTCGCCGGTCATGAAGGCGCCGGCGTCTCTTTGGTGTGCGATGCTATGGGCGCCCCTGGTAAGTGGAATGGTAAGAATGAGATCCATCTCGGGCAAAGAATTACCCAATTGGTAAGCCAAAATCTGACCCCATAGCCATAGGAGACGTTTCCCGCACAACAACAGACTTTAAGTTGATTGCTTCAAGAATGTAAGATAGAAGAAGCGATTAAACCATCGATATCATCAATCGCCAATCGTCTTCCCCTTGCTTGCCTCTTCATCAAGGCCCGCAGCAACTATATAAGGGGTGGCTCTTTGCATGAACCCTCCGATCCAACAAGCAAGGAATTGCTCCGTAACCGCCAGCCACGATAGACACGCAGACAGAGAGCCCAGAATAACAGAACAAAAGTCGGACAAGAAGACAATGTGGATGGCAAGCAGCTCCCGCTTTCTCGGCATTGCCCTACGATCCCACCTGGCTCCGCCGGCGGCTGTCATGGGCGCTGCCACTAATCCGTTTGTTGCCACGGTGGGGATCTCGACGACACATTTGCTCGGCGACGGCAGTAGAAGGATGTCCAGCAGCGGCGTCGCAGCAGAGCAGCGTGATATTACCTCCTCGGGTGGTAGTAAGAACAGCCACTGGGTCCCCTCTCCGCCCAAGGTTGTCCGGGAGGACGGAACCGAATGGAAGTGGTCGTGTTTCAGGGTAACGTTCGTTCTTGTCATTTACATAGAGATTGAATACTCCTTCCATAACCAAATCCTGTTTCTAAGTTGTACATAAATGGCGTTGCTGCAGCCTTGGGATTCTTACTCCGCCAACCTCTCCATCGACCTGCACAAGCATCACGTTCCGGCATCGGCACTGGACAAGATCGCGCTTCGTACAATTAAGGCCATCCGGATCCCGGTCGACATGTTCTTCCAGGTAGTTAAAACTTGATCAATACGTAT